>NBNE01001232.1:0-13757 GCA_002215365.1 Phytophthora megakarya | reverse complement strand
GCCCGGATTTGGTTGTCAAGGGATTTCACCGAGTTGTCTATATTAAATGTATAAGGGTGTGATTGCTGCTAACTTTCTAATCCAAGTGGTTATGTCTGGAAGAGGAAGCACATGAGGAGGACGCACTGGCGGACGTGGCATTACATCTCGTCAATCGCGTCGAGTACAAGGTCTTCAGCCTGAAGAGCACAAGGACCTGGATGCTGTCATTCATGATGCTCGGAAGGCAGGTGCTGCGAAGCGGAAGGCCGCCCAAGAAGAGAAGGAGTCGTCGACAAGTCGAGAGGAACCGTCGCCGGAGCCGGCTGTCCAGGGTGCGCACCAAGCTGCCCAGGATGATGGTATCGAAGTTGGTTCGCGTCAGGAGGAGTCAGCGACTCTGACAAGTTTACACAGTTCCGCAGGGAACATGGATGAGGGGGTGTCCATCGTGGATGCACGCGCCCAGGCGTCTGTGGTAGGCGCCGTCGAGGTTGAGCCACCGACTGAGGATCGAGTTTCGGACACTCCTCAGCCAGTCATTGACGTGGAGAGTCTGGATGAGACAGTCACGATCAAGGAAGAAGGTCCGTTGTCGACAGTGCAGGGAGAAGTGGCACTCGAAGAGAAGCCCGCACCTCCGGCCCCGACGACTCCGTCTTCAACGCCAGTGTCGGTCATCCAGGATGGACCGTCCAGGATGTCAGTTGCCCTGGATGTGAGCTCTCCAACTTCGAGTGGGGATTATGGATCACAAGGGACCCAGATGAACGAGGCCCAGGCGAAAGCATACGTCGCGGGCCAAGTACAACGATGGGAACGTGAGACGCGTGAACGAGTGTTGCCACCCCGAGCGCGATATACTTGGCCAAGCACTGGTCGAGACTTCGAGCCATGATGGACTGCCATGATCGCGACGTCACGTCATCTGGAAGGGCGAGCAACTTCTGCAACCCTGGACGAAGCGTGGATCTCAAATCTGCAACTTGTCCGCTCTGAGCTGCCCACCACCCAGGATGTCACGCACGATCGTGATTCCGCCGAGCATGCTGTCACCGCGAGATTGCGTTGCACTCATCCAGACACTGCTGGTTGAGGCTGGGTTCAGCTTTCGGAATGTGATTCCTGAATGATTCCGCTCACGGTCGTCGCAGATCGCACCGAGCGCTGTCAGGATAGCGGTCGAAGGTGTTCAACATCTTCTGGCAACGGAGCTCATCGAATGGCGCCAAGGTGCGTATGGGGTGACATTCCAGGTGTTGGACGTCCAAGATGGACCATTGGTCATCCAGGATTATCACGCGGAAGATGCTGATGGAGATCTAATCATGACGGATCATGAAGCCGGACTCCTGGGTCGAAAGTTTGTCTTCTGATTCAGGATGTCAGGATTGCGAGGGCTGAGACGTCCGCGAGGATCCCCAAGCAGTGAGTCGGATCCCAAGAGGCCGCAACATGTGCCACCACGCCCGGTGTCCCGATCCACACCGTCACTGAGCTCGCTGCCGTCGTATCATTCATCGGATACGAACAACCAGAGTACGGTCACCCTGTGTGAAACCATGTCCTCCATCCAGAATGTGTCATCGCGAACAGGATCGGACCTTGTCCCAAGTCTGTTCGGCACATCAGGAGGGTTCATTGAGTCTACCCGCAGCGGTACGTCAGGATCGAAGTCGTCCCAAGATGAGTCGTCGTCTTCGTCCGTGTGGTCGCTTGGGCAACCGGCAGCTGGTCATATGCCGTTCAGGGTCTATGCTCCTATGGTGATGACCGCCCAGGGTGGAGCCGTCCAGGCGAACACTCAGATGGGCATACAAGTAGTCCGAACGATTCTCCCTCCGCCGCCAGTGATGGTTGAACCCGATGATGTCGTTATGTCGGTGTCGGGCGAAGTTTCCATCCAGAGCGAACGCAGGTCGGGACATTCCAGGGTGCGGCGATCTCACCGTCGAAAAGATCATAGTCCTGACGGATCCTCCAGTGGCTCTGACTCCGAAGCCAGTCGTTCACGACGCAAAGATGACAGGAGTCATCGGTCATCCAGGAAGATGTCGATCCGTCGAACGCATTCAGAACGTTCCAGTCGATCGGGTCGATCCGCCATGTCTGGGGCGTCCCAAGTCGCATTGAATACGATGCGCCAGACTCAGGAAGCTTTGGCCCGCATCCAGTCAGAACTCGGCCAGAAGCGCCAAGTTGATGAAGCAACTCTGACTGCTCACGCTGGGGCTGCCATTCAGGCCGAACGACTTCGCGCCGCGAAAGAGACTGAAGACCGAACTCAAGGCACAGCATTTTCAGACCGAGGCGGAATTCGCTGAACGTCTCAGGATCCAACAGATGCAGGATGAGTCTGAGCGTGCGCGCTGGGTGGACGATGTCCAGAAGAGCACGAATATGCAGATATCGATCCTCCAGCAGCAAATGCGCGAGATGATGGCTGAACGTGATCGAGAACGGGAAGCGGCGAAGAATATCCAGACATTTTAAGCCAGGCAGTTGCGCGACCTTCGCGCAACCTCCGCCCAGGTGCAACATGTGACAGTGACCCCTCTCCCAGATGCAGTGTCTCAAATCAAGACAGAATCGGGAATTGCGAACTTCCAGCAAGACGCAAATGGTCAGGTCGCAGGCAACATCGCCGCCAAGAACGAGAAGTCCGCTGACAAGGCGGCCGCAGCCGCCCGCGCAGACGCTCTCCTGGCCGCACAACTCCAGGCTACCATCCAGAGTGTGAATGCGGCGAAGCAGAGGACGAAACCCGTGACTACTGTGTCCACATCGGTGAAAGCTGAGGCGGGAGCCAGGGCAACGAAAGCTCCCGCGCCCAAGTCGTCGGATGACGCCAAGGTGAAGGCCAAGAAAACCACACCCAAGACGCGTACATCCAGGAAGGTTCGTCGTGGTGGATACCCATCCGACTCGGACCCAAACTCAGAAGATGATGACAGCGATTCCAGCTCTGATGACTAGGACAGTTCCTTCTGTGAGCCACTCAGCGATATGGTGGTCCCCAAGGCCACCCAGGGTGGCACCACCACGATGACTATCCGACCATTCGTGACTACGAGCTTGCTGGACGACTACGACGAAAAAGCTTCCCACTCAGAACACACTCGTTGGTGGGAGCGTTTTCAAACGCTGGCCTTTCAGGGCGGATGGAGCGATAAGATGAAAGTTTATGAACTCCGCCTGAAGCTATCCTCCTCGGCAAGGAACTGGCGTTCACAATTGTCTCCGCATGTGCGGCGTGGCTGGACAAGGTTCTCCAAGGAATTCAAGGTGAAGTACTGTAAGTCCAAGATGTCCGACTCAGAAAAGTACTACACCATGAAGTAACGCAGCAGAATCCCCCCCGGATTTCTTGTGTCGCCTGAATGCTGCGGCTGACCATGCGGACATTCGCTATAAGAAGTCGGAACGACGTCGTGAACAACACGTCAAGAGGTTCACACACCGATTGGCAGATTCGCAACTGAAGAACATCCCAAAAAGCCAGCGATTCAAGAGCATGGATAATCTGGAATATGTGCTGAAGCAGCAGGAAGATGATTGGGATGATGATCGTCAAAGCGGCTCGTCCACCAACACGAGACTTCAGGGCGGACAACCTCCGTCAGGGGCGACTCAGGACCAAATATCCAGGACGAGCGTATGTCACCCTGAGTGGCGATGCGTCTGACTCTGACGAACGACATGTGATGTTCGAAGATGAAACTCTTGAGATCTCCCCGGCCCAGGAAAATGTCGAGCCCCACGAGGCACCTCCTGAATACCAAGGCCTGGGTATGACTATGGAGGAGTTAACGCACGTGCTCAAGGTCATGGAAAATTCAGGATGGAGTAAACCTGGACATATGGCACACCAGGGTAAAGCCCACCGGAATAACGGTCACCCAGGATCGCCATCGCCGAGGTATGACAACCCTGACCGGGACATGCGTTGTGACACCTGCAACGGAATCGGACACCGGGCTGAGAATTGCTGGGCAGACCTAGTCTGTGAAAATTGTCATCGCACTGGACATTCTACTCAGCTATGCAAGCCTTTACCGTGTAAGAAGTGCGGCAAGTTTCACGATGGTCGCTGTGAAAATTGGAAAATGCTGGTGTCCATTGCACGACTAGCCCGCCAGGGCATCGTAAAAGGCTTACCCACTCCGATGCTGGACCGACTCCTAGCCGTCAAGGCTGATCCTGGTGATGGGTCGTTTAACCACTAAGCCCGCTGGATGGGGATCCAGTACACGACGGGCATGGTAAAACCCCAGGATTGTGCGCCTTGGTATATATGAGCCCTGAGTTGAGGACCAAGAACCAAGATAACCTACAATGCATGACTTCTATGTTTCAAGATCCCTTGAGTTCAGGATTAGGCCCCTCTAGATTGCTTCACTCAGGAGGTACTTATCCAGAATTTCCTGTGGAATTTCGGCTTCGGGATGGAGAATGTTATGGGTGGTGGACTTCTCACCAGGCAGGGAAGGAAAAGCGTAGGATTGCTACGGTTCATGGTGCCGTGAATGATGTAAGAACTCGGATACTCCTGGACACCGGAGCGTCATTGAGCATGATTAGCTTGGATTTAGCGCGTAAACTCAAGCTCAAGCTCAATCGACAAAATCAAGTTAAGGTATCTGGATTATGGGGTATCCCTACCCAAATCACGGCAAGTGCAGAAATCAAGATCACCCTGGGATCCAGGGTGGTCTACATCATGGAATCGTGGGTGGCCAATATTGGCGAAGGATTGGATGTGCTCCTAGGCATGGATTTGATGTTTCGTGCAGGAGTGCGCGTCTGTGTTCGAGAAGGTCTGGTGCAACTCCCAGACGAAGAGTCTATCCTGATGTATGATGAAAATGTCAAAGTACTCCAGAGCGTGGACTTGCCTGTCACGTCTCCAGAAAATTTGTACCTCATGCCACAATATGGACATACGAATCCAGACCAAGAAGTTGTCTGGGCTGGACGAAGTGACAGGTGGGTGACCAAGATCGTGTACCAGGCCAGATCCTGGTCTGTAGCGATCAAGGTTGTGAATGTGTCGAAACATAATGTCTGTATCGATATGAGAACACCGCTAGCCAGGATCGTGCAGTATGGGTTGTTTCCGCAGGCCGGACGTTTCGTCAGCCCTGGCACGCGAGCTTATCGTGAATGGCAGACCTTGATCTTGGAGCACGCCCAGTCACAACAAGACAGACTCAGTGCCGAGAGAAGAGAACAGGCACTGCGAGACCGAGAACCCCCGTGTGTGCCGAAGATGGAATACCAATGGCCAACCCAGATCATGCTAAGGCCTCAACCAGGTTCTGCTGAAGTCAGAATGGCTCAGTTGCAAGCCCCCCGTGTTTCAAGGTGTTGAATCGTGGAGAGTTGATAGAGGCGGGTACGCAGACGGAAGAGGATTCCCCGGTGACAACCAGGATGGATGTCGCCACACAATCCAGCGAAAGTCAGCTAGACAATCCTGGATGTGATCCTGGTGATAGCGACACCCTGGAGGGTGACCGAGGTGATACCTTTGTGGATACGCCTCCAGAATGGACTACTAAATTTGAGGAACCCCAGGGCGACGAGACGTCCGCAGAGATACACCCTGGACAAGATACTTCAGGATTCCCACCAGGACCAGCGTCCTGCACGCCACTCGAGAGATTTGAGATGGAGTACGAACGCTGCATGAGGGTTAGCGCAGAAGACCTGGACTTAGATCCAGGGGTGTATAATGAAGGGAGCGAGAAGCTGGCACAATTACGGGATCAGTTGGTCATGCTGCCAGAATGTGACATCGATCAGGCCGATGTAGGAGTCCCAGGTGAGACCTCTCCCGAAGAGGAATCCAGGATGCGTGCCATCCTGAAGCGTCATAGAAAGATTTTCCTGGGCGATGGAAATGCCGCACCTGCGCCCGCCAGAGGAGTGGTGTGCCACCTCCATATAGGAGATGCCAAATCTATCGCGTTGCGTCCAATTGGACCGCACGTGGCAGTCAAGGTATACGAGCTCCTCAAGAAATTACTCGAAAACAACCTGATTGAACATTCAGAGTCGCAATGGGCATCTCCGATCGTGATCGTGCTCAAGAAAGTGGACATCAGGATGTGTATTGATTATCGACTTGTGAACAATTTCATCCAGCTGTCTAGCTACCCGCTACCTCTCACCGACGACCTGCTAGTTGGTTTTGAGAAAGTGCTCTGGTTCATGAACCTGGATATGGCCAGTGGTTTCTGGACAATCAAAATGACAGAAAGAACCAAACTGATTTCAGCTTTCGTATGTCCGTTTGGACATTTTCAGTGGATTCGAATGCCGTTTGATCTTAAAAACGCACCCCTGATTTACCAGTAAGTGATCAACAATTGCCTGTGGGCATTCGTGCGTCTGCCACCAGAAGAGGAGGCGGAAGTAGACCAAGAAGTTTTGGATTACCTGAATTTGGACCCCCAGGATGATGGACCTCCAGGGTGTGGCACTCCCGGGTGTACCGGCTGTGAAGACGGCCATATTTCTCGGTCGTTACCGACCCTGGCGGACCAGATGACAGTATTCAAGAGGAACATCCCTGCTCCAACTCAGATGTCACCTGTCTTAGGGCGCAGTTCTTATATCGATGATATCGCACATGACGCACCCACTTGGAACGCATTGTGCGCTGACTTGGATGCTGTGCTATATAGGCTGCGGTATTGGAATATTTCAGAAAGTCGACCGAAGAGCGAGTTTGGAAAATTATCCATCCCGTATTTGTCGCATGAAATTAGCGCTGAAGGAATCAAGGGCGACACCGAAGATCGCCAAGGGAGTTCAGGATTTACCATTCCTGACTACTATGAAGGGAGTACAATCTTTCTTGGGCAGCCTGAATTACTATCATAAATTCATTGAAGACTATTCCGTGATTGCGGCCTCCCTGTATGAACTCTAGGATGGCCAAGTACGTTCAGGGCGAGATCTATCCAGGGCAAAGCGGGCGTTTGAAATCCTGAAGCACAAGATCGTATCGACCCCAGTATTGAGGCACCCTGACAGGACCAAACGAGTCGTCATTACACCCCATGCAAATCAATGGGCCGTCTGTGCGGTCCTGGGTCAAGAACATGACGGTTTGACCCAGCCAGTGCGTTTTGCGTGGCGTGTCCTCCACGATGCGGAGTTGAGGTATCACATCGCAGAAAAGGAGGTCATCGCCGTGCTGAGGGTATTACAGGTGTTCAGAACACTCATTCAGGGCTGTCGTTTCATTGTGTATACCAGACACTTGGTTCTGAGGTGGATCATGAAATCCAAGACGGCTAATGGGCGGTGTGTACCCTGGGGCGTTTTACTTTCGCAGTGGAATCTGGATGTCAGGAAAATCCAGCGAGACGAAGATGAACTAGCTGCAATCCTGGGCGCCGGTATCACACCTCGAGAGCATTTAGACGAAGTCGCCGAGGAACTCATCCCTGCCAAGGGGCGTGCGAAACCGCCACCGATAAAAAGCGTGGAGATGCTGGAAGATACCTTCCAGGGTATCGTTCTAAGTTTCGATGGCGCCGCCAAGACGTCTACCTGGCAAGGTAGCGGTGGGTGTTTTGTGGGAACTCCCTGGATGGAAAATCCTGGATGCACAGGGTTTCATCCTCGAAGATGTCACTGTGAATGACGCCGAGTACTGTGGACTCCTGAATGGCCTAACCATGGCGCAGACCAGGGGCGTTAGAGACTTGATCGCTGTGGGTGACTCACGAATCGTCATCCAGCAAGTGCAGGGTCTGATCAATTGTATTCAGCCTAACTTGCAAAGGCGATAGTCCAGTTGTGAAGCACTGAAAGCAAAGTTCGATTCAGTAAGACTGGTACACGTCAAGCGGGACTTCAACCAGGCAGCGGATTACTTGACTTCCAAGACGCTGTTGCTTGGAAGACCCTGGAGCGTCCAGGAAGATGGGGAACGTCAGCACCTGGAGCGAGTATCCAAGATTCAAGAGAAGTCGATGAATTCAGCCGAGGGTCACCTGGCGACTGGTCATTCAGGATTCGTTGTCACCCAGGATGAAGAGGGTTGTCCGGACAATCCTGGATGCCCCTCTGCCCTGGATGTCATGGCAGCTCCACTGCCACGCGCAGCCAAAATCTTGGTTGCCGTGACACGGGCTACGGTCCGAGACCAACGAGCGTCATCAGAGCCTCTCGATCCTCTGGATTACCAACGAGAAAGGCGGTGACAAATTAAGGTGCACCAGGAACAAGATGAATACCTGTGCGTTTTGAGAGATTTCCTGAACGGAGAAGTCGACCGGTTCACTTTACAGCGGTTACGGAGGATCGCCAAGGTCGCAGACTTGTTCGCCTTGGATGCCCGTGGTGTGCTGTATCGGTTAGCCCAGTCCACCCGAGGCGGACCCCGAGATGCTCAGGATGAATTACGACTGGTAGTACCTGTCACCCTGAGGGAGGACATCTTACACTATGCCCATGAGGATTTTCAGGGTGGACACCAGGGCATCAAACGGACTCACGAGAAATTGCTCTCTGAGTTCTATTGACCCGGGATGTATGCAGACGTGGAACGACACGTAAAAGAGTGTGTGGATTGTGCAAGTAGCAAATGACATCCGTCTAATCCTGGGCCATCTCCTGGAAACATCGAACCAAGACGACCATTTGAAGTGGTCTCGATGGATTTCGTGACACCCATGCCGAAGTCAGAGCGGGGAAATACTTTCTTGCTCTTATTCCAAGATATGTTCTCAGGATTCGTGATGTGTAAACCAATCTCTTCCACGACAGCCCAGGATGTAGCCGAAGCATATGAGGAACGGGTGTTCAGGATGTTCGGTGCTTCAGAAATGATCCGCCACGATCAGGACCCAAGATTCATGAGTGAAGTTTTCACTCGATTCAGGGAACTCCTGGGCAGTCGTCAGAGATCCACCCTGAGTTACCGACCCCAAGCGAATGGACAACAAGAACGTTCTGTTCAGACTGTTATCTGGAGCGTGCGAGCATATGTTGCCGAGGCAGACCAGTCAGATTGGGATGATCATGCCGAGCGACTGATGTTCGCCCTGAACACCTCGTTTGACGCGACCCGCCTGGACACACCATTCTACCTAGTCCATGATTGGGATGCTCAAGGCACCGTATCTTCCATGCTGGGGTCTAAGCCGTCCAGCCTTCCAGAACGGACCGCGTATGAATGGAGGAGAAAGTTCCAACGTGACTATGGTTATGCACGAGCATGTGCCCAGGACTTACAGAAGAAAGCGAAACGCCTGAGATCAGAAGCTCAGACCCGGAAGTGGAGAGAACTTTCAGAACGTCTGAAGTCTGGATTCGAAAGGGGCGACGCAGTGTGGTTGTATATACCCAAAGTGCAATCAGGGCTGAGTCGCAAGTTGGCACACCTGTGGCATGGTCCTTTCAGAATTGACGAAGTACACGATGATTTCAGGGTGAAGTTGAAAATCGACGGAACTGGATATCGCGTGAATCCCTGGGTACACGTAAGTCGTCTGAAGCCACAATCGATGAAATCACCCTGTATGAAAATGATGACCTGGAAGCGGAATTGCTGCCTGAAGACAGTTGGGAAGCAAACAACCAGGATGGTGAGTACGAAGGGGAACAAATCCTGGATCTTCGATGGAATAAACGCACCCGCACATCCAGGAGGACGAGAGAGTATCTTGTCAAGTGGAAGGGGTACGTCGATCCCGAATGGATACTACTGTCGCAACTCAACTGTGGAGCCCTGTTGTATGAATTCAACCAAGGCGACAGAGCCAGAGCACGCTTCAGGGCGATGCAGGCTGGTGACGACCATCCCCGAATCTAGCTGGGTTTATCCATCAATCCTGGATGGCCCACTGATCCTGACTCAGACTGATGAATTTTGTGAACTGTTTTGACTTGTGGATATTTTTTCGACTATGGAGTGTTTTCGTGCATTTTCGTTCCTGGGTGGAGTTTGTGACTGAATCCTGGATGGCGAACGCCGTGTGCATGTTCCTGGGTAAATTCTGGATTAAAAGGTAAGCGAAGTGATCAAGATGAAGTGGAAATGCTATATATTAGAATGTATTGGTTAAACCTACGACAACTCAAGTGACTGTGACGAAATTCGACGGCAACGACTAGTATGCTGCATCCCAGAAAATCGTGGACGGCACGCCTTCGGTAACACACTCCCGTTGCTTGGTCTCCACAGTCTGAGCCAGAGCATCCCATTGTCGTTTACATTCGCGCTGCATATCTGCGCCGCCCTGGGTAGCCGTGTCGATAGCAAACTCGTGGGCACCATGCCAGAATCCTGACGCGTTCTCCTCCATGAATCGGATGTACTTATCCAAAGCCATCCTTGCGCGATGTGCCAGAGCGCTGTACGAGTGCAGGACCAAGCGTTTCACATGATTCTCGAACATGGTCGTCGAAGGTTCCGTAGCCAGCAGAGCTTGTACGTCCGCCAGGATGAACCGCTGCTTCAGAGGCTGGATGCCACCTGCCTTGTTAGGCGCGTAATCTAGGAAACACGCCGGCTGATGAACCGCGTGGGCTGATGACGGAGTAAAGTCATCAAAATTCCGTAGTGACGCCAAGATGAGATTCCTGGACCGGGGACCTCAACTATCTCGGTGTCCGCCACAGTGAGACTTCCTGGGTCAACTTGTGCCAGGGGCGACTGACGAAGCAGACTACCAGGACGTGCACGTTTGGACGGTGTGCTTGATGTAGCTGTGGACTGGGTCGCCGGTGCATCAGAATGCGACGAAATAGAAGTGCGACGGCGTTTCGGGGCTGAAGGGACACTGTCTCCACCCTGGACATCATCGTCATCCTGGTTGTCGACACCGTCATCAGGGTTGTAATTGGCGCCGTGCTGTGTATCGTCGTGTTCACTGCTGGCATCGTCCATAACCTCTTGGCCACACGCACGTCGGCATCCACCAGATCAGGCCAGTATCCAGGGCGAACCCCCTCGGAGTGCAAAAGATCCAAGCGTAATTCTGCGGGGAGATAGTATTTTTCTGGAACATACTTGGCCTAGAACGATTCATCCAGCCGGTTCCAGAGCATCACGCTTGCCAGCATGTCAGCAAGTGCCGACGGCGGAAACAAATTATGGGTCATGACGTCTCCACTCAGCATGGCGATAGATCCCTGGTAACCAATACCTGCACTCATCAGTAGGATCACGTCAGGACGAAGAGTATCCCATACCACAGGCTCATTCTTCATGATCTCCCTAACGTCGGATTCTTGGAACATTAATTGGTTCGACGGAGAGCGAGCCTGGTCTGCTGAAAGAGCCCATCCAGAAGGGGCGCAGCTGTGGTTGGTCGGGAACTTTGCGTGAAGAACCGCGAGACCCCTTTTTCTTGGTGGGCTTGGTCTTCCGTTACGAGGTCTCACTGGCGCCGGAATCCTGGTGGGTCAGGTCGACCTCGTTGTTCTTGCCGCTCTGAGCAGCCTTGCCCTGGGAGCCGTCGCCCTGGACGCCACTTTGGTCCTTTTCCTCTTCGTCTGCGTCATCCTCACCAAGCGTGGCGAATGGCGAGACCTGGGCAAACGGGTCGCCCACAGCGGTAACCGCGATCAACGTGCTCCAGGATTTCTCAGGGGCGACACCATCACGAAAACGTTCCAAGATTCTGGAGCCGCTTCCAGTTGTCATTGACTCGGGTCTGGTCGCGGTTCAGGAAGTACATCAACTGGGGGGCGTTGAGACAACGTGAACCAGAGCGAGTGCGACCCTGGAGCCCCAAGTGCTCTACTTGGGAGCGCAGCTCACCAACCTCTTAGCGAAGGGCGCGTATTTCCAACTCGTGCTCAGCTAGGACCCCGCGCATCTCACTCTGACGACGATGATGGGCTGCGTCCAACTGTTCCTGTAGACGACGAGCTTCGGCCCAGTAGAACTCATGCAAGGTGGCGTAATCAGCCCTCACCCTGGCTGTCTCGCCTTGGGCGTCCAACATGTTCTGGACGTGCTCGGGTCCACTTGGGTGCGTAGTTGACGAAACTTGGCCAATAGACGTTTCAGGAAGGTCGCCGACTCAAACACCTCTGTGCAAGGGCTGTAGTGCGACAGGATCGACGCGAACTCACGACTTATCAATGTTGAATGGAGCATACACTCCAGCTCGGCTAAGTCGAGAGGGCGATCTGAGTGAGGACGCAATGTGAGTGCATCGACATCGCCGCCCTGGTCGACGAGTGCTGCCAGGTCTTGGAGGTCTACCGCCGTGAGGCCATCAACACACTGAATGACTTCCAAGCTGCCGTATCCATCCAGTGTGAACTTGTTGTCAGCCAGGTGCTGTGACCACGCAGGAATACCCACAAAGAACGTGTGATCAGACGGCTGGTGAACCGCCGACTGTGGGAAGCTGGCTGGCACCACCTCGGGAACCATCGTGGTGCGCCGCTGTGGAGGAAGTGACAAGGGATGACGATGTGTAGCCGCCCGGAAGCGACTCACGATCCGCACAGTAATGTCCAGACTCGTGCCTGTACCCACGATGTCCTTTGTTTCTTCTTCCTGCATGGGTTCGTCCGCGTCAGAGTCCACTGGGTTGCGGTGCGGCGGACTGCGAGAGCGCGGAATGGGCTCAGCCGAAGGAACCGAGTCACTGCCACCGTGGTTGTCAGGCATACCCGCTTCAGGATTGCTCTCACCCGAGCCACCGGCCCCCGCCAAGTTGGCAATCCCACTGGGAGCCGACGGTAGTTGCGCCGTGCTATGAAGCGAAGTCGCTGAAGGAGGATCCATTGCAGTGTCGGAGAGATTAACCAGTTGCTGGGCTGAAGCGATTTCCAGTTGTGAGGAGTAGTCTCTGAGGCGGCCACGCCATGACAGAACTTGACTTGGGTGCCAAGCGAAAGGGCAAAGAAAAGATGCGAGGTGCGGTAGTGCAACGGGCGGGTCATCCACAATGAAGGGCCGCCCTGGATTGGGCGGATTTGGATGCAGTCTGGTCGTGATCGTTCACCTCGGTGCGATTTCCTCTGCGAAAGATCCTGATCAAAGGGGCGGTTGTGACGATGTGGATTACAATTTTGAAAGGTGGAGAGGCAAGGAAGGGGAATAATGTGCTGATTGGTTAAGATGAATGAGTCCAGAGCTGACATCTGCGTGAGACATGTAGAGAGGCAGTTCCAGATTGAGAAAAAGCTGGCAGTCGTGTGCTCAAGGAAGGGACCATAGGCTCGGAAGTGATCATCCCGGATAAACGTACATCCAGGATAGATGGCCACCCAGGATAAATATCCATCCAAGGTGAATGGCCATCCAGGATCGAGAACCATCCAGGATGAAGTGAACCACTCGGTCCGAGCCGCCGATACCCTGATGATAGGTACCCCAGGAAGGGAGAAGAGCGCCCTGAAGAATGTATCTAGGGCAGCCACCTGTCCTGACTTGCGCCGCCCTGATGTTACAGTGACCAACCTCGACTACGAATGCGTCAACAAGTGCCTCAGAAGTGTCGCTAAGTGATATGTGATGAATGATCACCAGGATCACCCATGATGATGAAGGCCATCCAGGATCGACGAGTGACCGCCCTGGACGACCAAGTGCAGATGTGATTGAGTGACAAGTGTGAAGTGTTTTACAAGGATCCGGGAGCTGGCCATCCAGGATGAAGCTACACTGGATGAAAGCACCCAGGATCAAGACTCACACAGGTCAGCTCGCAACGGCGTACAGACATCGACCGACACGCAAGGTCTGCAGGAATCGTCAACACGTGATGTGTCCACCTCCTCCCATACTGAAGTCA
>NBNE01001231.1:0-13759 GCA_002215365.1 Phytophthora megakarya | reverse complement strand
GGTCGTCATCGGAAATGTGAGCCCAAACGACTGGTGCACATTCGCACATGTGGCTTACACATAAATATGTGGCTTACGTATGATGTAGTGTCGCACATAAAGTGAGCTTTAGGGTGGACCTGAGACCATCCTGGTAACGGATGAGCAAGCCATAAGCCATAAAGCTGCACGACCACGAGTTCCTCACGTCGATAGACCAAGCAGTTGCAGCAGGAGGTTGCAAGTGACTACGTAAGCATATATGACCACCAGTTCGGAACTTGGAAGTCGCCCGGAAGTCCGCACGCGCTTCGACTCGCATGACGAGAAGTTCGGGCTACACTTGGTGCCGCCGTCCTCCGCCGACAGGTCGCCACTCAAGGCGTGGCGCAATTTGCCTAGTCCGTTGGGACACCACCATCTGCTTGAGAGTCAACTGGAGTATGAGCAGATCGAGGAGCAGGCAGGAGGCAGGGGCGGACCAAGGCACGCACCATCAACCACATCACATTGGGCTTCATTGCCTACTTCGCAGTAGCAGCAGGACCGTTCGGTGTCGAGGATGCTGTGAGGGCTGCTGGAGCTTATCCAGTGCTGCTGGCGGTGGTGTTGCTGCCCTTCACGTGGGGTCTGCCACAAGCTTTGATGACGGCGGAACTCAGTTCGATGATTGACGAGAATGGAGGGTACATTTTGTGGGTTCGACGAGGCTTGGGCGAGTACGCGGGGTGGGTGAATGCCTTTAACAGCATTGCGAGCAATGTATGTGACTTGCCAACCTACCCCGTGCTGTTCTGCAGCTATGTGGAGGCGTTCTTGGCGTCGGGGTATGGCTACACGTTGACGAACGCGGAGCAATGGCTGGTGAAATGTTCTGCGCTGATGCTGGTGTTCACGGCGAATGCTGTTGGTATGCGCGCAGTAGCTTTGGCGTCTGTGCTCATGTCGCTCTTTGTGCTCGCGCCGTTCGTCTTAGAACCTCTGTCGATTGAGACTTTCAACCTCGCGACGTGGGGTAGTGTGGCGCCGCAGATCGACTGGTCGGTGTTCCTCTCGACGATTTTATGGAACTACCAAGGTGGGTGAAGCAGAACTGTGTTAGCTGACTACCGACTCATTTCACTTGTTTTAACATGTACAGGGTGGGATTCACTTGGATGTGTTGCCGGAGAAGTCAAGGATGGTGGCAGGACCTACCCGATTGCGATCATGATCGCGATGATTCTGATTACCATCAATTACGCCTTCCCCGGTGAGTGATCGTATTTGCCGGGATAACCTGCAAGCAACCAGCTTATAATTGCTTCTAACGTTGACTGTATTTTACCTTATACAGTTGGTGCCGGTATCATGGTGCAATCAGACTTCTCGCAATGGCACGAAGGCTCCCTGGAGACCATCGCCATGACGGTTGCTCCTTGGTTGGGCGTCTGGGTTGGTATGGCTGCAGTCGTGGCTACTCTAGGAGAATTCAACGTCGTGATGGCATGCAGCTCACGCGCGTTGTGGGCGACGGCAGACTACAAAATGCTACCCTCATGCCTCGCGATCGAGTGGAAGCGCTTCGGAACACCGATTGCGGCGGTGATCTTTCAAACTGTGACCACAGGCGTGCTCATGAATTTCTCGTTCGAGTTTTTGGTGGTGCTCGACACCTTTTTCAACAAGTACGTGTGTGTTGGTTTTGCTCCTGCAAGCATATACGAGTAGTGTTTTGACGCTTTCTCTTATGTAATCGCAGTCTCACCTTGCTGCTGGAATTTTTCGCATTCCTGCGTCTCAAGTACATCGAGAAGGACACGGAGCGTCCATTTGTGGTACCGTTCGGCATTCCTGGAGCGTGGACAATTACGCTGCCCAAGATTTTGGTGCTCTCAGCAGTGCTGCTAGCGCAGAAACGTCACATTTGGGTGACGTGTGGGCTGTTCAACCTGATCGTGTCCAGCGCGTACTTGGTATGGCGTCGCTTTCAACCAGTCCCACAAGCCACATACGAGTCCACTACCATCGCCTCCACCGCCTCCACCTCCTACGGCACTAGTCAGTTTTCTTAGCACTCCCTTTGCATTTTCTGCGTAGTAGCACTTAGCATTTCCTATTGACACCGTCGAAAGCACTTGCCGACTCGGATTTTATTAACCCTTATACCATTCTGCAAATTCAATCCAGAATGACCGTGCATCTCCAAAACTACTTTCAACGAAGGCTTTGCTGTCTATGACCAAAGGTTCATCCGCTCGATGGACGCGTGGCGATCCAGTACAGAGAATTCGTTCGAGAGCTGCCGTCGTCAAAGAAACTCATTTCCTGGACTTTGGTCCACGCAGTCGCTGGGTCGATGATGGCCAGATCCAGGTACGCGTAGCCCTTCCAGCGGTCTTCGATCGGGTCTTCTACGCGGTCGAATGCCTGCTGTTGCAAAATTGGGTACTCCTCCTGGATGTACGCGGGCTTCAAGAACGCGTCCGTGATCGGCGTGAACGGGATCATATTGATCAAGTGCATGTGCTCCACTTGGGGGCCAAACCACGTCGTATACGACACCTTCGTGGCAGCAACTTGGCCCGTCATCTTGTTGGCCGCGTAGATCGGTTCGTAAATGTTTGAGGTGGACGGCATTTGCCAATACGTTTGTGCTCCGCGGATCTCAAGCGCGAGCAATAAGTGACCAATGTGTTCTATCTCTGGGACTTTGAACGACTTTCCCACCAGGTACACACCGTAGTAGGCGTTGATGGCTTCGCTCACACTCTCTTGCGACTTTCCGCCTTCCAGTGTGTAGACGCCGCTGGCAAACGAGTGGCCGTCGAACCAAGAAAAGTGACGCGTGAATGGGAAAAAAGTGCTATAACACAAAATGCTGTCAGTACAGGGGTCCTTCGACCATTTCTATAGACCAGCACGAACTTACTCGCTTTGGTCAGGGCTAGCAATATCACGAACGATCGACATCACTGCTGCTTTGTGCGTATTGACGAAGTCCGGGCGAAACTTGCCCACGATAGCGACAGCATACAAGAAGTAGCCGTAGTGGAAGTGCTGCATTGTACCAGAGAACACAATACAACATTAATTCACATGTGCCAGTACTCATAAGATCAGTACTTGTACGTACATGATCGTTATACCAGCCATTACCAAAGTCCGTCATCCAGAAAACACCCTTCAGTCCGTTAAGCGAGCACAAGCCACCCCAACTGCGGTCGTACACGAAGTGGTCACTGTTTTGGCCCAACATCCACGGGGTCAACCACTCTTCGAGTTTATCAAGCATATCATCACGAAGTTTCTTCTCGTCGAGCTTGTCAGCAATGAGAACTAACCGAGCCTGGCGACCAATCTCTTTCCCGAAGTAGTACGGGTCGTCGGCCTCAGGCGTGTAGTTTGAGTCGTTGGCCAGAGCAACCTTAATTGCTTCCAAATACTGCGGCTGAATTTGAACATTCTCTTCTTGGTACGAGGCCGTTGGCAAAGTTTCTTGCATCTCCCAACAGCTACCAAGTACTGCGGTCATGTTCGACTTCAGCGTGCGGTGACCAAATTGTCCAAGTGCCTGAAAAGCATCACCGCCCGCCTTGAATGTCATCACATGGTGTGGGTTTGCCAACTGCGGTCATGTTCGACTTCAGCGTGCGGTGACCAAATTGTCCAAGTGTCTGAAAAGCATCACCGCCCGCCTTGAATGTCATCACATGATGTGGGTTTGCCAGCATGAGGAGTTCAGCGGTCGAAGTCGACTTCAAACCCGGCTCACCGAGGTCGGCGAACCTCTTCGTCTTCCAGCAGAACGAGAACGAGGCCTGAGCACCACCCACGTCCGTCGTCACCGAAGATCCCACGGGGTAAATGGCTGCAGCCTTGTCAAGAGTATCAACAAAAGACTGCGAGGCTCCTTGTGGAACAATCGCGAGTCTCGCCGGTCCAGTGTAAAAGTCCGTGTCCACGAGCCGAATGTTGGTGGGGGTCGTGAGCTCGCCACGCCAATTGTACGGCCTGTAGTCTTTCTCGTCCGCAAATTGCAGTTGCAGAGTGCGGGTCTTGTCAAAGTAAAGGATCCATTTCTGCTGAGCTTTGCCAGTGCCATGTGCGCTCTCTCCAGCACCGTAGACTTCGAGATCAAGTTCGAAGCGGTTGCTGGTCCACGTCTGCAGCTCGTTCCAAGCTGCCAACGGGTCCTTCTGTTGCACCTGTTGTCCATTGACAGCCAGCACTGTGGCGTTAAACTCCAGCACGGGGAGAACGTTCTGATACTCCACTGTGACGTACGGGGAGCCGCGCACCATCGGCACCTTCATCCACTTGTTGTCTTCTCCATAGTAATACTGCAGCAGCACCGACAACACGTCGAAGCCCACAACATGTCTCGATGTGCTGTTACCATCTCCCAGCAACGCGCCCGTCTCATTACCACTCGCCACCTTGTGACTGTAGGCTGTGAAGCTGGCGTCCACGTTGAAGTACTCGGTGACGGCGGTCGACGTGGCCACGCGACGGGAGTCTCCGTACGAGACGTCCAGTCGCTTAGGCAAACTGCGGACGGTATAGGGGCTGAGCGTGACCTCTCCACCGCCCACGTTGAGTCCGTGACCGTCGGCCACCAGCAGATTGGACCAGAACTCGTTGGTGGGCAGCGCGCGGCCGAAGCCCTTGCGTCGCACGAGCTTGGGCGGCAGCGGGTGCAGCTTCTCGATGAAAGGCGGCCGCATGGTCAGCAGCTCGGCGTCGGTAAGCTCCACGGCCGGTGCGGCGGTGGTCGGAGGCTCGGGAGTCGAAGTGGAGCGACCGCCACTCGCGATGAGGATGCAGACGGTGGCCACCGCCACTAGCGCCAGGGGGACGACCACGTACAGCGCACGGCGGAGCGGCTGGTTACGCGCTTGGCCTTGGCCCGAGCGGCCCTGCAGCAACGGCGAGCTCTCGTTCACGGACATGCTCGACGGCCAGTAAAATATCGAATGGCAAGATACGTTGGACGCTGATTAGGAATCAGAGGCGGATCTCAGGTGGGACATAGTGAAAACAGCATGTCTGCTTGGACTCAGATGTTCTGACGTCAGCGATCCGTTCGACTGCTTTTTTGCTGGAAGCTGTGGTGACTCGTTCTTACAGCTTCCATCAAACGCTGTTTGACAAACATGTATATTGAGTGAAATTGAGTGATATGAGGAACATGCACGACACTAGACATGCTGTATCGACGCTAATTCAAGTTGAAGGCATGAGACCTTGCGGTGTGGGTGCGGTCACATTGAGCAGTGTATATCGCACGATGCGATTCGCAGCCACAAAACACTTGAGCATTGTCGTTGGAGGCATGCGGCAGCATATTTTTAAATGATGCAATATTAAAAACAGTGAATATTGTGATTCCCTGATCAGCAAATTGTACAAAACCGGTAGCCAATCAAAACAATATACATGTAGGAATCCTACAGTAGGATCCAAAGTTGATCAATCCGAATCCTAACTGAGTTCAATTTTAGCCAATCAAACATAACGTGCTGCTCTACGATTCAGCAATTTGCTCCCTCTCGACCGAAGAACTTTTCCTACCTCACACTCACTGACAAGATGCCTGAGCCTGTCATCTGATGCAACTTGTGCAACTAAATGTAAAAGAGTGATACTCTTATTCTCATACAGTGCATGAAGATATTCAAGGTCGCTAAGAGCCAAACTATCTTTTGCACTCTCCGTGCTGTTCCTACCCCGTACTTCGTGCAGTATCAACTTCTTCAATGCTGTTGCACGCAGTACGAGTAGGCAACCCCTCTGCAAATTGTCCGTGGATGGGAAAGAGACTGATTTGCTCCGAATGGAAGGCTGTTGTCGCCTTGTTCGAGCGTGGCAAGCACGTCACCTACCTACAACCGACACCCCACCGCTGCACAAAACGATTTCGCAAAAGAGGTGGCGAGGGATGGTATGAAATCTGCCCGAATTCGAACAGCAATGTTGCTGTATTTTCGTCTACACCTTAGTGAGTTGTTTATTTTACTAAAAGTGCAAAATGATACCAAGATAGGAGGTCATGACACCATTGACGCCATCATAACTGTCGTTCGGTACCAAGCCTTCAACAGAGGGGAAGGTGTGCACGAACCCTTTACATTTGGATGGAATTCAAACATAGAAGGGAATCTCGAAGTTGGCAACGGAGCCGAGGAGAAACCGTTTCTCTTGGGTTTTTCAACGAAGGTGCTGCTGCGCCAAGCTGATCGAGACACGCTGTCCTTTATCTTTTGTGTGGGCACTACCGATACGACCAACCAGGTTGGATACACGGTAAACGTATGCGGTATCACTGACGTTTTGTTTGCTAACTCTATTCGTGACTTCCCAGTTTCAGGAAAGTCACTACGCTAAGACGTTAGCGTCTTTGCGCTGGGTGTACCGCATGGTGCTGAAGAAGCCACCCCTAGTCGCCTACGCCTTGGGTGCCGCAGATGGAGCCCAATATAATGTAGTGGAAACAGTATTCGGAGAAGACTGCAACTTCAAGCACCTAATGTGCTTCTACCACGTTATTGCTAAGATTGTTGAGTATATGAAAGGAACCCTCACTTGCTAGCCGATGCGGTGCTATGAGACATTTATGTTTTGCATTATTGCCACTCCGCCGAGGCCCATTTGAGCGAGCTTGCACAGCTTTTCTCTCAGCGCATATTCGTGGTCGGGAGGTAGACATCGTGTGCGTAGCGCGGCCTTGAAATTCTCCCACGTCCTGACTGTACCCGCACGATTGGTCTCCGCAAAGATTGACAATACCAGCTCTACGGGTAGACGCCAGATGGCATGGCACCACCATGATAAACCCTGTTGATTCCTCAGCCATTAGGCGATAGTAATCAGCTTAGAATTGTTCGATTGCAAAACCCAAAGTTACAAACCTCGATCGAGGAGCCATGATACGGCGGTGGCTCGGCTTTTCAAGTTGCTGGCGGCTTCGTAACGAGGGTCACAAAACGAGCATTCTGAACTGCTAACTGCTCTTGAAGTGGGTTTGGAACTGCGCTTGTTGTTGCGCGAAATCTGCAGCATATGATCAAATGTCTGGGGAGTTGCTGATTGGTCCATTATGCACGATTGCTTGACTCCAAAGCTTGACTTGGCTCGAAGGCTTGACTTGGACACGACGGTCTTGGACTCGGTTTCTCGATGTAACTACAAGTGCTACTATGTCACGTAGCGTAGAGGAAGGTGTCATCCGTAGGGTAAATTGCAAAGTGTATGAGTTTCTCCCTATCGAACTCTACGCACTATTCTAGCCAACCATTCTAGCAAATAAGTATTCCTGATCTCATTTAGGTAGTAAACCAAAATTGAATCAACATTATACTTATTACTAGTATTAAAGCATCTCAATCATTTGTTCCATTGAGATGCTTTGGGGGACGATTATCTTCAGTGGATTCTGCCACTAGAGCTCGCCGTCCCCATCGTTAAATGATCGCTTCAATCGAATAATGCGGAGCTGAGTGTAGTGTATAGGCTATAGCGGCGCTGCTCATCGATGATATATGCTAGACATCAATTAATCCATTCTCTTTGTGTAGAATTGCGGTCTAGTTGAGCGATACAGCTAACTCACCCTTAATTTCTGATCAAGATTACCAATTAAGACTCTAAATCAGAATGGCAATGTAGGCAAGCTTGCGTGTTAGACGAGGCAAGCTAGCGCTAAACTAAGCTAATTAAGCTACTGGACTAGTGGATCTCATTCCGTCTATTTAGTTAGCGGTTTTTATCGTCGGGGTTAAATCGTGTCCCTCCAGTTTAACAACATTCTGTTCTTCCAGAAAAGTGTTATAAATAATATATTATCACTTGTCTCACTATATAGCGGAGTTTTGCCCCTCAGGTTCTTTAGCACATGATTTTTGCCCTAAGAATTATCTCTAGGAAGCTAGTATAGAGGTCAACTCTATCCATTCCTGTCTCATATAAGTAGAGCCAAGAAAATAGAGGTAAGAAATAGATTAAATCGGAGTGCAAAGTGACTATAAATGGGGACTTCGTCCCCAATTATTAATTTTGTCGAGACACCAGCCCTACTGCGCCAAATTCGAGCCTACAATAACGCATTAGGCTTTGGGGGGCAATTGTTTGTGATAATATTGCTATCGAAACTGTATACGTAAGTTGTCGACAAGATGTTTACTCATTCCGGTCCAAAGAACGCTTTGGAACATTAATACCAGAAGATGGAACGGAGCCATCGTTTCCTCACGTCTACGTGTATGATGGAGGTATGGAATACCAAGTCGACAGAAGAATGAACATCAATGATGGACTGGATTGTACTACTCTGAAAGCACTACAAATGATGTTATTAGACAATAACTCATACGTACGAAGATTTCTAATGGGTGTTCAAATGGCGAGAGAGGGAGTGAACCAATACACGAAGACCCTGGAACCGACTTGAGAACCCATAATCAGCCGACTGCGAGCAAAGTTGTTTCCATTATCGTGGCCGACTATGCTGTCAAGGAGCGCGACATCGTCGTTAGCATTAGGGGAGGTGGGACAAACTCTTTTCAGATCTACATCCAGCGTATGATCCAATTACAGTTTCCGCTGCTGTTTCGATTCGGCGAACAAGGGTGGTCAACAAAGGTTGAATATACGCCAGGCTTCCAGCGGTACAATAATAACCGCATGAAAATTTGTCTGCCAGATCTTTACATACAAGGACCAGTCATCTACCCAACGCTAATCCTCTCGATTGTTCCAGCAATGGTGTGTTGAAATGTATGTAAAGATCGAGCTTCAACGCTTTCGGTTTATCAAGTTGCACCAAGCAACATTTTGGGCGGACCTTTGTCGAGGTGTAATTGACGCAGTTCTTCACGATGGGAATCTATGAGAAGTCGGACGTTTTGTTGCATACATAAGTTCTTCATACGAATACGATTCGAAGTCGCAGTGTTGCTCTTGCCGAATCCGAAGAGGAAGAAAGACATGTTAAAAGTACGTTTGCCAAATATACATTTCTTTTAACCCAGCGGGAGGTTTAATTTGACGAGCTGATTGACATTTCAACCCACAGTTTACCGTGCAACATTTATTGTTATTGGGTTTTGATGTTACCACAAGCATCATGCACTATTTATTTTCTTTGTGCAGAGGTTATAAAGTACAATAGGTTCATTTGAAAGGTAGTTTTCGGTATCATAAATCAAATACTTCATATCTAGCCCCCTTGATTCATTTATAGGATAAATAACACCACTTTGAGCAAATTTTGAAGAAATGTGTTCTGAGATAACATGTCAATAGAAACTACATTTGCTTTTACAGCAAGAATAACATGTATATTTTTATAGTACTGAGAAGAAGAATGTACTGATTTTAGACCGCGTCGCACCTCTGTAGAAACGATGGATCTAAAATCCAGAGAACTAACAATAATGAGACTGTCAGAATAATGTGAACAGTATACACGCACAAAAAACGCTACTGTCAGGATATTTTAAACAACATGTATGCATAATGATGTGACTGTCAGGTCATTCTGAGCATGTTGGATGTGACGTAGCCTGTGTCATATATATATATATATCATGTATTCTGTCTAGGCTGTTTATGCTATACATACGGAATATTCGTATCCCAGGCAAGTAAATATTTAGAGGTGTTTGCTAGTCACCATAACACTGTATATTAGTGGACAATATCGGCTATTTGTGTCTGTTTGTGTCAAACTGTGTTTGCTAATGTCTAAAAGGTGCCCTCTAGTAGTTAAAACGCAGTCATACCATACTAGTACACTATATGATCATGGAATCATAGGTTGGAATGGCTATTTGTGTCTGTTTGTGTCAAACTGTGTTTGCTAATGTCTAAAAAGTGTCCTCTAGTAGTTAAAACGCAGTCATACCATACTAGTACATTATATGATCATGGAATCATAGGTTGGAACCATGACGGCAATGACGTAAAAGTCCTACTTGTCAAATCTACCTTGGTTCAATAAAATATGTTGTTCACCGAAAGACCCATCATTGCGCAATGTCCTCCGTCTGGATAGGTTTTGAAAACGATCAGATTCATTTACGAGGTCATGACCTCGCCGCAAAGTTAATTAGGAATGGGTCTATCAACAAATGCTCAACTTCTAGGAATACACATTTCCTACCATGTATGTGAAGTTGGAGTTGGTAATTCAGGGGTAAAATATCATTATATATAGCCCTACAACAGAAATACGAGTCTCGATGAAGAAGTCGGAGTGGTCACCTAAAAGGGACGAGGTGGAATACTTATCGGCTGACGATCAAATTGAAGAGTGGTCGATGAGGAGTAGATATTCTGGAGGGTAGTGAGACCACTACGATCAATGAAACTTCAGCAAAACTTCACGCGAAACCAAAGAGGAAACCACCACCACAACTTTGTTTTGAGAATCCACAACTCTTACATCACATTTAGCAAAGGAGAACACGTAGATACTGCCAATGATTCCACTGCAGAAACGACACTTCTACCGAGAAATAAACCGACAGGCTGTCGGCTACTTTTTCAGACGGAATATGTTTCTTCTCTCACCGCAGGTGCTGTATCGCCACAGTATCAGCATTTACCGGTTATTGCGGGTATTGTTGGGTGTTAAATCCTCTTGTAGCAATAGCAATCGCCGAGAGGACATCTGTGCCCTGCACCGTGAGTGGCGTGCATGGTGGCGTCAGAGCGTTCTGTATTTGTCTATGCGTCCATACGGTATACTGCTGCTGCCAGTGATGCATGCGCCCTACGGAGTAGATAAGTGGTTAGAATGGTGACGGCCATAGTGCACACTATCATCCTGGGTCAGAATAAAAGGTCAATGTCAGATAACTGTGCGTCGTGCTTCAGAATAGCACGACCCTGTCAGAATTTTGCGCTCCGATCTTGACCACAATAAATTCTGTTCCCTGTTATGAACTATAACCAATTAAGTAGCACCTTATTGCAACTTGATGCGTGCGCTTAATATACTGTTGCGCACCATCTATGCCTGTGCACTATCGCAGATAAAAGTATTTGCCAGCGGCCAGTTTCTGCCGTTTGTGTGTGCTCGTGTCAAATTGTTTTTGTAAGGGTGATAAAACAGTTCATTACAGGCTAGACACATATTTGCTATCGTATCAGACACATTGAACAGGACTGTCTGAAAGCCCGTCAATAGACATCAAATAAGCACCAGCAAACACTTCAAAATAGCCAATGACATACACATTTACGCAACTACGAAGGACAACATACTGGTTCGTGTGCACGGACTGAAGACTCCTGCCGTTCATAAAAGTGTACAAAAACATTTCACTTGCTCAAAATAATTTAACCAGTGTCAGATTAACATGCGCGCACCAAGTAGTGGCTGGAGGTGTACTTCGTCCTTTTATCGTTTGCATTTGTGTCGCTGTCCGAAATGGCTTGTGCTTTTGTACATAAATATGTAAGTATTTGAGCTCGGAGACCTGTGAATGTAGTGGCGAAATTATGAATACTATTGAATCAAATTTAACAGACTATATTCAACTCAGCAGTAGTCGAAACAGATGCGTAGGTAGCGGTAGCGTAGATGCTTCAGAAGGTCGCGACTGAGACGTTTGTTTGGGACTGTATTTCGACATAACATCTCGAACGCTGTTACGAAGATGCCGCAGTTGTAAGAATCCGTTTGAACGCTCAACATGGACGGATATACGGTAACGGCGTACTTCATCCTTTTTAAGGTAACCACGGCAGCAGGGAAACGAGGGCAATCACGACGGCTTCGAGATTTTCTTATTCGCTGGAATGCATTGGATCGTGCACGAAGATCCTAAACTCAGCTTGATAAATCATAATTGAACACCATTGATTTCCATTGTAGTTAACAGGCAACAAAATTGTCTCGTTTTACAGTCCAAACAGCAAGTTCTCCAAACTTTCGGTTTCCACCGTTATTGTTTCTCCCCCGATGATGTCTAGGAAGATGGGGTCGGTACAAAAAATATTAGATCGAGTTCGAAATAGTTTGGACGTCAAGTGTCGGGTAATGTCTTCGCTGATTGACGCAAGGTCAAGGAAAGTTATTTAACACAAGCATCGTGTTAGTACCGTAAATGCCTAAACATCCTGTTCAGAAGAAAATGGAATTTTCTTCAGATTCTTAACTTAAAGCGAGTCGGTCGAACCCAGGTAGCTAGAGCGTACCACAATATGGATGTCTACCTCATCAAGAAATTAAATTGCACATTCCAACGCTCTAAAGGCGTTCATACCAGCGTGTCAATTATTAACTTCTCGTTTATATCCGAACACCCTCCCTTCAAGCGCGACGTCTTTTTCAGCAATTTCTTCCACATACTCAGCGGTACAGAGATCTGGGGGGTGTACGAATAACCACGTAGGGTAAAGCATTTTCCCGTCCTGCTGGAGGTGTCACCTGATTCGTAATTTTCAGTTTATATGCCTTGACGTTTGGTGTTTTGGTAAATTTGTAAGGACCAAAGCTTTTAAATATATCAAAAATTCCGTAGCAAGGACCCTTTGAGAACATAACACCAATTGACTGGAGACGAAAACAAGAAAGATTTGTAGCTGCAACAGTTGCTACCAATTCTTCCTCAAAATTATCGACGTCCTCTTCCACATGCTTATTCACCTGCACTTCTACAGGCTTATCTGCATGCTCTTCCACACAATAATCTACTGAAAATTCCATAACAACGTCCACAGGCCGTTCCAAAGCATAATATCCCTCAATGTGTTCGTGAGTAGAAATATCAACATCATGTTTAGTACACGTGACGTTCCATTTTGCTAGGACATTTGGAGACTGTGTTGCGACAGATCCGGTGTGTTGGGGTTGAACCGCCGTCTGAAACTCGAAATCCGCAGGAGTTGGCCGCTCTGGGATGCAAGGAGAAACTCTGGCTTTGTACGGTAATACGACCAGAGAGTCCAACGAGAAATTGTACCGTCTTCCTGCAAACGTTTGTTTAAACATTCCAGTACAGAGGGTTCAAACTCACATAAAACGAAGGGTCGACCTTGTCCAGGCACATGAAATCGATCTCCGCATTCCGAGGGAGGCTGATCCATATGTCAGTACTTATGCTTTTACAGCAGTAGGGACGTTCGATGTATCTTGAACACCCATACTGCATACTACATCTTTCAGCCCATATGCTTCCATTCTTGGATCATTGACCATTGTTCTCTTACATGTGTTTTACGCCCCATTACATAGGGGGAGAAATCCAACTGAACCTTTGGAGGATAACCAATGCTAGACTGGTTAAAAATTTTAACCGGTCCTGGATCTTTAGATTTGGATCAGAGGGGGCCGGTCCTGGAGTCAAATTATTCTGCACGTTGTAGCATTCTTATGAACGGTGCCATGTAATTGTAAGATGTCATTTAAATATGAACAATCGCGCTCACTGTAACGTGACATCGTGCCAAATAGATATTGCTGTCCGCAATCCAAAGGTTTCTTGATTGCAGCAAAGGTCATTGTTGTAGCTATTGCGCGATTAGTACATGTAACCGTGGAGAGTCAGTACACTTAACTAGAGTGCACTATGCATGCCATTTGTAGAATTCGTACGTGTGAGTGACAGGACGAAGTTGCGGGCAGTTGCAACCATTCAAAATCCCAACAAGAGAGCAGCCACGGCGATGATCGACTGATAAGTATGGGTAACGCGAGAGGAGACATTGGATCCGAAGTGAGCGGCTAAGAAAATAGGAAACACGTAATCGCAAGTGCCGTCTGATAAGGATACGATGTACGAGAAGAGACACC
>NBNE01001230.1:0-13760 GCA_002215365.1 Phytophthora megakarya | reverse complement strand
TGCGTAGCAGCCCAACAACAACTCCTTCTTCGGCCACAGCCCAAGCTTAGCTCTTGTTGTGATCGCCACCTACTTTGTCTATTCGGAATAGCCATAATTGATAGGGATTAGGGGTAGGTCAACTAATTAAAGAGATATTACGGGGACGTAAATAGCACTACAATTTGGAGTGTGTACATATATATGAGACGGCGCAAAACAAAGTGATGCTAGTTAACATTTTTGAGTTTTTGAGATCAACGGGTTTAAAAAATAGACATTTCATATTTCGTAATTAAGTGATTTTTTCAGGAGGGGGATTTTGTAAATCTCTAAATTTGGCAGAGGTGTATCGACAACCATGGAGGAGCTTACAGTTCACAAAGACCACGACCTGGTGCCTGACACAGGCGCCAAAGTAGCGGACGAGTATAGCAGCGACGTAAGCGCAGACAGCGCTTAGGTCTGCGGCTCTGGAGAAGACTGCTCCAGTGGCAACGAAATCCTAGCCAGTGACGTCGAGGGCAACAGCGGTGATTCCAGCTCGGAGGACACTAGCATCGTTTTGATTGGCGATGACCTCCGCGGAGTTGTAACTCAGCTAATTCGAGACGACACCTGCGAGAAGAGGGAGTAGCTGCGTTATCGAGAAAGCCTGCAAAGGCCTTCTTTATTAGCTGGTTATTCTTCAACTGACCTCTAAGAATGCAGTGTAAAACCCAATGGGACAAACCACTACAAGTGGGAAACCTAGGTACACTCAGTATCACGACGGGACAAACAACTCACTAACCCATGTGCATACTCATCATAGTACCAATCAGTACATATCCGCAACAGCCGCACCTACTGATGCCACTTTTGTGGTTGGTCCTCAGACCTTCATCGGCACCAGCGTCTTGTAGAGCTCTGCAAATTGTTTCATTTGGCCTACAGCCAGCTCATCTCCATAGTACTGCATGTTTGGCTCGCAGCCAACTTTTGCACGCACAGCAATGTCAACTGACGCAGTCTCTGCATGCGCGCATTAATGTCATGCTGCTTTTCCAGTTTTCGAGATAAGTCCTCCACTGACAACATCACGGCGCTAGCATGAAAACACCGCACGGCACTTCTTTCATCACTTTCACAACTCGTGTGAATGTAGCTGATGTGTGGTAACTGCTGCTGATTTCACAAACCACCCACTCGGTTTTCAGCTGTACCTTTCTCGGACATCGGAGGTGTCCTCTCTGGCTCGACCTCACTGACAGACGTATCTTGCTCGGCCCCACCAGTCCAATCATTTACCGTCTCGCTTATTGTCCTTGTTCCATCTTCAGAATTTCAATTCATGTTGAAGTCGCCATGAAAGATGAGTCGTGATCAAATATTTCACTCACTGTATTGATCCGCTCGCGAGCATTCTGAATTTGGACTTTGATATCTACAGTATATACAGTGTCGGTGTCGAACTGTTTTGTACGTGCCTCGCACTTTCAAGTTCATGCAAGTCCACAGTCATTTTACACTTTGAACTATTTAGATGTACTGCTGGGATGACACACCATTGTGTTTGCTGCTGGTGTCGAACATCACCCACAGCCTCTTTACTTTTGCAGTACGGACGGTGGCTACACGGCCTACCGTTCTCTTTTCAATCGTGTCACACACGACTTTACAAGCACGTTCAGCTCACACGTAGGTGGTCTGCTGTTCTGTTGTGTCAGCTAATTACTTAGCTGTCACTCTTAAACGACGCAGTCTCCACATCAACTGTGATTCGCCGTTGCCGCGGCAGGTTTCACAAACCGCACACTGCTGCACAACTCTCACAGTTGTACGGCACGTTCGCACCTCTTAGGTGGTTTGCCTTGGCACGTACTAACCACTCGATGGTCTGCCCTCTTTCACATTACTTTGCAGTTAGCTCCACCGGACCTGACTTGGCTAACATTTTCTGCCCTACCTGGCCAGTCACGGTGTCAACCGCTCTAAGCACCACCAGTTCCAGACTCTATCACCCCACAAGAAGCACATTCGTCTTTCAGTCCTTACAATTTTCTCATTTCTGGTGTGCCTGACATAACCATATCACTGGTGGGAGCCCTTGGGCCCCACCTGACTGTCTGACAGCTCAACATCAGCAACACATTAAGTCTTCATGTTTGCAAACCCTCTCGTCCACTCAGTGGATGCCACCACTACCATCAACTACACCTTACCCAGGAGCTTACTCTGCATATCCTACAGATTGTTTCAATCAGTATCCCCTTGCAAATCTCTCGTCTGTTTCAAATTTCGATCGAACAGATCTCGTTCTCTTCAAACAAGATGGCCTCGTTATCTTCTTGTTGAGTCAACTCTAGATGAGAGACTTCCAACAACATATCAATTTGACTCGACACAATCTGATGTATCCCCGGGATTCCGACTTGAATCCTTCACACGCTGGAACTAGTACCGTTCAAGAATAATGCTTGATCTGCATTTTTCAGCACTTATCATATGCCATGCGTGTCATGCATCTTCCGTTCCGTCCTTTCCAGAAGAGCGTAACCCATTTGGTTACAACTTGCTCAAATATTCAGTTCTTCAGTATTCTCAACCCTCCATAGCGGCATCAATGTTATATTTATTATTTTGGGGTCGACCACCATTTCTCCAAGAATGTGAAAACGTCCTGCACCTTCGATCGATCCCCTGGGATTTTGCCCTGACTAGACAGTTCGACCAATCTAGTTGCAGCTCACCTAGCCAGTTAGTCACGGAGTGCATCCCATTCGATGGGTTGCAAGCCCCATCACCTCCTGTCACTTGTGGAGTTCCCAGTACTGCATTTTCAGCCACATTTTATACAAATGCCAACTGAAAGTACAACTCGCTCAGCGATTAATCACCCTGATCACCACAGGCCTTTTCCCTAATGGTGTACGATGACCAATCCCTTCAGCTCTCCACACAAGACTACTCTCACTTCACAGTTCTTCATCGTATTGGTACACCGAACTGCTTTCTAGCAGACCAACCTCCAGTCATCTTGCAGTTGAATGGTACAAACGCTGCTTCAACATTGTTCACACTCGCATCAGAGGCCTTCACGCCGTTCATCTCATTCAATATGACATTCTGTCAATTTAACTTCTTCCCAGAACTTGCAATCACAGTTGCGTGTGCTCGAACAAAAGGCTTCACTATGTGCTTATTGTTGGTCTTAGCCACTTCATTCGTTTGCCTGGATGCGTGTATCAAATCGACCAACATCACCACCTGTTGGTTCAACGTCTTCTTTCATGAATTTCTGTTCCACTAGCTGTCGCTGTACTCACCCAAGTTTATCATGTGACTTATTCAGGCTAAATGTCTTCGGGTACAACATCACTAAAAACAGAATTCACCTTTCACGGTTGTTCATCTTCTATCGCACAGATCCGGATGAATTGTCTTTTAGAGCGAAAGTTTATTAATGAGAGAAACTTATAACTGCGATAGCAGCCTCCTCTATCTACATGCACAGCGCCTACTCTCTCCTAGCACTTGAGACCACATCCATCCATTCCGATGAGCCCCGTAATCCATGCTAGTGCATCATCAGCCCCATAATCTCGACTCCAGCATAATCATCGTCCTGCCGTTCGACTTCATTCTGACCGGGCGAGCTGATGAACAACACCTCTGCAACACCGCCCCCATCAGTTTGTACCGGTCTCCAGCAGCACCACACGGAGTTCGTCGTCTTGAGCGGAGTTCAGGTAGTTCATCACCTTCCCAGAGACGTCTTTGAGTATCCCGGTGGCGGGTTCCCACGAATCCTCGACATCTTCCAAGCCGGCCCAGGCTACTTGCAGCTCCCAGCGATCCACCGCTGCATTGAAACGATGTGCCTTGATCTTACGCACACACAGCAACAGGCCCTGATTCGACACCAGCTCCGTGATCCCTCAGAGATGTTCAAACAGGAGTCGCTGTAGAACTTTACCCTGGATCCATGAACCTCGTACTCGTAGGAGATCCCGGATGGTGAACGCGTTAAACAACAGCCTTACCACCTTGAATGAACCCACCATCTTGCCAGTAGTTTGTGCGTAGTAAGGCGCTTGTCCACCTTTGACCAAAGAACGTAGTCACTCACATCAAAGTTGCATGGAACACCTTTAGAAATGGATATGGCACGGAGTTGCTTGCACTCCTTGCGGTCAATTACTTCCTTATGCATTCCGTGAAGTTTTGCCGAAGCTTGTCCATGTATATCACCACCAACATTGCCCGAAATCACCTCAGCTTATTCATTCACCCTGGCACACACTACATCTAATGCAGATGGGGCAGGTAGACTTAGGTACAACTCAATCGGTGAAAGTCCCCCAAGAGATTCCGCAGGCGTATGATTGAGATTTGCCTGGACCACAGGCAGCTGGTACGGCCACTCCTTTATATCCAACTGGTACTCGATCAGCATCTCAGATCACTTGCAGGATGTCTTTGTTGACTCTCTCACTGTCCCTTTAACCCAGGGCGAATACACGGGTGTGAACATCTGCTGAGCTTTGAGTCGGGAACAGAGGGTCTCGATCATCTCATTCCGAAAGTGGGATCTTTGGTCTGACACAAGGATCTCTGGCTTGTCGTACCGCATGTACCATGCCGTTAGACCTTCAGCATCATCCCAGCTGTAGCAGCCGAGCAGGGGGAAAGCTCACAATAATGAGACAGGGCATCCTTGACAACCAGTACGTACTGGTTACCGCCAAAACTCTCACCCAAGCTTAGATAATCCCAGTGAACCCCTTCATTTCGGCGCTCAGCATTGTACGTAGGTCCCCGTGGCCGCTGTACGAGCCGACCACCCTTTACATGTTTGCACAGTAGATATCCTTGCAAAATTCGCTTTACTTTGGACGGCAGGCGGTTAATCATGAAACGTTCCTGTAGTAACGTTGTCATTGGGCCCTCGCCCCTGTGTCCTTGACTACCACAGTGCGTAATGACCATGAAGCGCGTAAGTAGTTCGTGAGCCCCGTCCGGGATCCACGACCGTGCTCCAACGTAATCACACCTTCAACGACCTCGTGATCAACTCCACGTCGCGTCTTAGCAAACTTCCGTTGCACTCAAGTAATGTGCTCGCGTCGCGGCCAGGCAAACTCAGGGTCTGTAATCGGTCGAATCACAGAGGAGATTGGAGCGCTCCGTGTTCGTATAGCCAGACATCTTGTGCTCTCTGCATGTAAGCTAGATTGCCCCCACCTGCTGATCATATCTGCCCACACATTGGCACTTCCGTTAATATGTTCGATAGTGTACCGGAGCCCGCAGAGACACATTGCCCACCTTTGCAACTTGCCCCTAACGTGGCGCATTATCTCCACTGACGGATTGAATATGAACATCAGGTTGGCGTGGTCCGTGTACATCCGAAATCCCTTCTTGCGCTGCAGCAAGTACTCGAGGTTCGTACATGCCTTCACCAGCGGGTATACTTCCTTTTCGACGATGGACCAATCCGGCGATGATCCTTTAAAGAGACCACCTTTACAGATGTGCAGTTCGTGATCTTGTTCTTGGACGGATGCGTTCTCTTTCCAGTTTCGGACTTGAGAGATGATAAGCCCCACCACCATGAGATGCATCCAAAAGAACATAGATGTCCGAGTCTTCCGCAGGGAAATGCTGCGGCACTGACGCTGCAATCAAAGTGCGCAAAGTGTCGACATCGTCACGCTCCGAGTCGCTCCAGTTGATCCCTGCCTGTAGTGCGTTTCGATTGCGCTAACCGACGGACTTGACGTGCTGGTCTATCTTGGCTGTGAGAGGCTCAGCGATACGGGCATAGCCAGGTAGCGACGCACGTAGCCAGTTAGCAGCATATAGAAACTGCTGGAGCGCAGCAATAGTTGGAGGGAGTGGAATGGACGATAGAGCCTCCAGTCGTGTAGGATCGTGTCGAACTCCAGGGTCCGATACTAGTCGTCCACACCACATGACTTCTTTACAGAAAATCACGCTTTTGTTCACATTGAGTTTGAGTCGGTATTCGTTCACGAGCTCGAAAAAATGACGGAGCACATCAACAAATCCCTTCGCAGCTCCCGCAAAGATTATACTGTCGTCAATCCAAATTAGACAATGGCGTCCGAGTAACTCTCGAAACACTTCTTGAAGTTGGGCCTGGAAATGCACCGCTGAGCCCATCGCACCTTGTGGTGGCACCCCCAAAGGTGTGAAAATCGCAGTCACAAAGGACAATACCTCTTGTGAGTCCGGGTGAAGTGGCATTTGCCAGAACCCTTTCATCAGATCGAACCGAGCAAAGTACTTGGAGGCCACTACCTGTTCGAGATCCGCGTCCAAGTTTGGCATACGTCCTGCAATGGGTATAGTGAGCCGGTTTACCGGCCGGTAGTCATTCGTAATGCGGAAGCTGTCAACGCTACCCACCTTTTGCACCGATACAGCTGCGCAAGCCCAACGTGATCTGTCATTCCTCCTCACGAAGCCAAATTCCACGAGTTCCTCTGTGTAGTCTTGGAGGAATCTGCGCTGTATCTTACGAGCTTGGCATCGGTATGGCTCTACGTCCTTGCGCAACGTGATCCGCAAAGGCGCTACCTTGGCCGGCGGGTCTGGCCCGAGCTTATCTCGCCATGTGTCTCGAAATTCCACGAGTAATTCACGCAAGTCATCTAAGTCGTTATCGTCGAAGCCTTCTTTCACTGCGCCAATGATCATTGAGTCCAGAGCGTCATCAATTGCCGTGTGGTCCACACCGCCTTATTCAATTGTTGTAAACTCTTCCATCTCTTCCTCCAGTGGTGGCGCCTGTGCCAATCTTGTCAGCCGATCATTCACATTAATGCCCAGCGACCTGAGAGTTGAATCTCTTAGCAGGACTCCCTCTCGACTTGCCGGCATTACCAAACACTCAACCGAAGACATGTTCACCCTACCAGCGCTTGTTACTAACAGGAGATCCACGACCACACTTGTTAGACATTCCACTTTCGTTCCATCAGCTAAGTCGGCGATAACGGAGCTAGCCAACCGCCCAACTTCCAGCGATGGCTGTAACTCACGTAGCTCTCCTACAATCGATGAAGGAATAATTGTCAGTCCGATCAGCTGTCAGGAATTAGAATTGCGGTCAGCACACCAATTAGACGCACCCCCATCTGATCAGGGTCCCCTCTTTCTGTCCAACATGAACCGCCCGAGCTCCTACACCATCCATTTCCTTGTTTTTCTACTCATGAAGCCGGTCCAATACTTCCTTGCGCTGCGTCTCAGTGAGCTTGGGACAATCCTTTATCCAATGTGGACCCTTGCAACTAAGGCACCCAGACCGGTCGTTGCAGTCGGTTTGCTCTGGAACCTGGGATCCCGTTCTCTGTCCTTCTTGACGGCGGTATCCTTCTTCCGAGTCTGATCACCCGAAGTTACATCTCACTTGGGACCGTCACGCTGTACCTTCAGCTCGGTCGACTACTTAAGGTATGGAACTTGTGTTGAAGCTTAGCCTGCTCCACTATGAGACGATATAAAGCACGATCGTCGTTTCCGCACATTCGTGCTTCAAATTTAACAAGGCGTTGGACTTGCGTCCTCAGCATTGTCGGCTGGAGGTTTTCCACTAAGAGCGTGCACCGTGTCTTCATTCGCGTCTTGTATGAAGAGTCTGACGCCTTGCCATGCCCGATTCATCCCTGAAGCCGGTTTTCTTGAACAATCAAATCAAACTCTTGAAACTACGTGAGGACTCGTGCCTCAGCGTTATCGATCTTCACGTTCATGCTCAACGTTTCTCGGAAAAGGGGACAGAGGTCTGGTATGTAGCCATCATCGACCTTCGCAAATCGACTGCGAATCAATTGAGTTAACACAGCATCCGTCACGTCACTGACCGATTTGCCGATGACGTAGGTGGCCACACTCTCCAACATCTCAGCTGACAGAGACGCCTTCACCGTGATGCACACATTCTCTTACGTCTCCAAGGTGACAACACACCTAGCACGCATTTGCACCTCGTAGTGAGCTCCATTTCACCAGAGCCACAGGGTCCCAGCTCGTCAGCCTTGGGGCCGTTATAACTTCGTAGATGGGTTGGGGCACAGACATCTCGACATCACCGTCAGCGTCCATTGTGTACCGCCCTCCGTTCATGGTCTAGTTTCCACCTTGTGGTAAACTGCAATTGTAATCTTGTAACTTGATCAACAAACGCCTCTGTCTTCGCACCAATGACATAGCATGTCCAGTGGAGCGAGGGGTCTTGACAAAAGAAGAGCAAAGCTAGCTTTATCGCACAGATCCGGATGAATTGTCTTATAGAGCGAAAGGTTTTTAATGATAGAAACTTATAACTGCGATAGCAGCCTCCTCTATCTACATGCACAGCGCCGGCTCTCTCCTAGCACTTGGGACCACTCCATCCACCCCGTAATCCATGCCAGTGCATCACCAGCCCCATAATCTCGACTCCAGAATAATCATCGTCCTGCCGTTCGACTTCATTCTGACCGGGCGAGCTGATGAACAACATCTTCATACTCCAATTTCAACATCGCAAATTGAATTCTGACCAATGACTTTGTGCAGGCCTTGTTGCTGTATGTGGGGTACAGAAATGTATCACCACAGCTGAGGTGGTGGCGCACTTGCACCACAGTCGGTGTCAAACACCGCCCTTTGTGGGCTTCAGTTATAGCCGTAACTAAGTTCAGCACGTCTCAAGGTTAAACTTCCAATGTTGATGCATAGCTCATATATGATGAACTTCACCTTACATGTAGCACATTACAACTTTGCCACCTCGACCCCACACCGTCGAGCCAGCGTTAGTTACAGTCTCGTCACACGATAAACCAGTATCAGAATTCGTTTATGTTAATGCAGCGAGCATTCACAACCGTTTTTCGTCGGAGCCATCACTTGTCGCTTCATTTTGGCAGCATACACCAACAAATCAGCAGCTTTGTCCTTCGTGTACCTCCAGTACCCACCATGTTCACAACATCGGGCACATTTTAACTACAACTGCACAACATAAACAATTACAACTCGAACAAGAGCTGTAATATCCGTGGAGCATCAGATACAAGCTGCATCTGCAGCGTTGGCATTTCTGTTGGTTCAATCATACTTCTTCCATCAAATCTCTCAGACACTCAGTTGTTTATTGTTGAGGCCACTATTTCACCCAGTACGCTTAGCTATATAACGTTCACAGCTTCATCGACTGTGCGTCAACGATGCCTTCATTTCACAGCACTTTCACTCTTGTTGATGCCCGAACCGAGAAACATCACGATAGTGGGAGCGCTTGTTTGGCCATTGGTCCAAGCATCTATCTCATCAAGCTTGTTTGCACTGGTCAGGCACAGAAAGGTCACCATTTCTTCAATACAGCAACAGGCATGTACTTCTTCGTGGAGATTTTCATTTCCAACTTACAATATCTTCTTCTCATCTCTTTCTCATCTCTTTCATCAGCATCTCCCTTAGTCGATGTTACCCTCGAGATGATACTTCCCCTGAGATGTTTCTTCGTATCCATTTCAGCAGATTCAGCCTTCAAATTCTTGGTCTCGATCGAGTGCTTGGGCTTCATGAGCGCTAAGCTGTCACAGTAATTAATCCTACTACCCAGCATCAACAACAACAGAAGGAAATGACGCATGCTCAAAACTGTTCTTTGGTCGATAGTTTGTGATGGGGTGGTCGCCAACGACAAATGAGAAATGAGCCAGGACTTAGCCTCGATCTTCATACATCTGCTTATTGTTGATTACGAATAATTTCTCGAGATCGATCCACCATCTAGAAATTCCCTGATGTGTTGAAAAACCAAACAACAGTTGACCATCGTATTACACTGCTGGCTATATACACGTACATAACGTTCTACTAGAATCTGGTGTCGGGCTTTATTTAACGAGACGGAAAATATGGTTAACATGTGATGGTGTATTGTACGGATTAAACAGTTGTTTGTCGATTGCGAACAGTTTCCGAAGATTAAAACGCCACCTAAACCATTTCCAAATGTGGTAGAAGTCTTGTGGAAACCAATAACAATTGTATCATCGCATTATTCTGTGGGATGGATCGCCACTTGAACTTGCCCACATTCTCCGCTACATTGTTTTCGAGAGCAATACCGCACGCATAACAAGTTTGTCTAGTTTCCTCGAAAGTATCACAAGCTGTAAGTAAAACACAAACACTTGCTGGGAAACAGGAAATATCGTCATTAATACCTTTCGTTAGCTCGCAAAATTGAACCCTGTCTAGCAAAAACCAAGAGAGTAATATTCTAATTGTTTTTCACGAGCAGCGCATTTCACGACAGCAGTATTTAATTTCGTAGATAGTAAATTGAAAAGTGAATTGATCTTAGTTTGCTGCTACTAGCAGTATCTAGACTACTCGTTGTCCTGCGTTAAGCTGTGTCTTCATATTAGTCAGTTACTGAAACCCTTCTTAAACTGTATGTCGTTAAAGTTCTCTGAAATTTATTTTCAGAGCTAAGGCGGGATCTGAGTGAAGTCTGATTTTCCATTTATATAAACCCTGTTTATACCGATATAGGTTTTTTTTTTACCAAAAATTGAAGTGAAATACAAAACTGAGGATTTCATTTTATAGTGAAAAAATTGAATGCTAATATCTGTAACAGATTGGTATTTTAAACAAATGTTACCCGTGTCGTCGCCTCAATTCTTAAGTGCGATTCTTATGATTGCAAATTTGGCACGGGTATTACTCGAAGGTAAATTGGGAGCTAACCCAGCAGGTACTGAGGTTAAGGTCTGCAACAACAAGAGTAGATGCTGCGCCTGCTGCTCGGCCGCAGGAGATGCCTCAATTATACGCAGCTGAAAACTATTAATGACACGTTCCAAATTTCAGAGCTTCTTCGTGCGCAGCGCGACTTTTTGTAATAACAGATATGCTTTATTTTCGTTACATTAGTTAACACATGTGAATAATACGGAGGCATCCACGAACTGCTATATCTACCACATGTGACGAGTTAGACAGAATGCATTCAGATCGATTCACCAAAAGCCACTGAACGACGAAGATCTGACTGTTATGTGCACCTTAACGTGGTGGTCAAGCAATACAACCCCAGATCGATTATTATACAGGTGTACCGAGCCTCGGGGCATCAGCTCGCTTGGGGACCGTACGATCGTCACCGTACTTGCTGCGGTAGTGTAGAATTCGTTAGAGTACGTAATAAACAATTAACCCCTTAGTTCCCAGGCCCTATCCACGAGGGTATATTTTTACCCCGTCCCATATTTGGATATATAGGAATTTGTATTGGTCGCCTTGTAAGTGTGAATTTTGAGGGTGAGGTTGGGTGTGGGTAAAGTGTGAACACGAGTGTATAGGGACGCCACATCCAACTTAAATAGTCTCGATGTAGACAAATTTGGACGATTTGACTGCTAATGATGGCTTAGTCAACATTAAAAAGGGCCCGTTTATTTGTTTGCACATTTTGTAGCATTGCACACGTCCAGCATCAGTGAATTCGATCAATATAGCCAATGATGCCAAGAAAAAAATGGTTTCAATTGATTCCTTGTTACAAAGAATACACGTAGGCTGTACAGTAACCTACAACACCTAGACTCCCGTTCCTCCGTCATTTCCACTTTCATTGTCGGAAACCTCGTCGCCCACGTTCCTTTCACCATCGTTGCTCTCGGCGACCGCCTCGCGCCGACGTCTGCGCTTCTTTCCAGGGCGTGATGCAGGGGGATGCTCACGCCTCTCGTGATCGTCAAGAAGGCCAGTTGGTATGTCGTTGCCGTTATTCCACACAGCATGCCGGATTCGGAAGCAAGTGCACGCTCGGCCTTCGAGCTCAACGTTGCATAGGTATTTGCTAGAACAATCAACGAATACATTAGTACCCCACTTAGTAAAACAATAATGTTCTTGTGCATCATACCGTTTGTTCCCGATAGAACACTCTGGGTGGTAATACTTGGCAAACTTCCTCGGCTTGACTTTGTAGAGGGCACACACTTTGCAAGAGAGGTGGCGCCTCTTGGTTCCCTTCTCGGAGTTTACCGTATAGGGATTTTCGTGGGATTCGTGGCCCTCGGCGATGCCATCCACCTGACGACTCGGAAGTGTTGTCTCCGCTCTTGATGAAGACTGAGCCGTACGATCTCGTGCAGACGTCGCCTCCTGGATAGCATTACGTTAGTCTTTATGTTGAAGATTTCATCTCATTAGTCATCTTAAGTTGATCATACAGCATACCATGTACCGCTATTTCGTCAAAGGCTTCCTTGGTGTCCACTGCCAGAAGTTGTTTCATGAGCTCTTCAAAGAAAGCGAAGTGTTTCGCGGGGCGTCTGTTGCTCGTTCTGCGATGGTATCGTCGGACAATAAAGGCGTTCACGAGCTCCATGACAAGTAGACTAAAAACCAGCGTGCGGTAGTATTTACGCGACTTGTAGCCAAGCTGGATGCTGTATCGCTGCATCCAGAGCTGGTCGTGGACGTGTACACCGCCCCTCCATTTATGGTAGTCCTTGACGAGCACAGGTGCCGAACTCTGCTGGACAAATCCATGAATTCGCCGGTCTACAATACAATCAAACTTTGTATTAGTAAAAAATGATATACTAATGAACATGCTGTGGACTTACCTACTGTAACCAATCTTCCACTTCCACCACTTGAGAGCATGTGGACGGGATTGCAATCCATCCACATTGCCGCCGTAATTTGTGGAATTTTCTTGTTTTGGGCTAGTTTCACTGTGCCCTGCGGAGGTACCATCCCTTTCAGCTTGTTCACCGTCTTGTATTTCCTATGATGAGTGCACCAACATACCTCAGCGCTCTCATCGGTATCGTCTTGGAGAACACGATGACACCGCTTCCTTGTTGGTGCGCGCGGAGAACTCTTGGCCTTGCCTGCAATCACTGCAACAATGTCTGCGACTGCATCAACAACAACCATCGAAATTCCGGGTTTTCTTTGTTGATCGACTATCTCGATCGCCTCCGCATTTGCTGCAGCAGCAATCGTCTCTTTTGCTTCCGCCACTGCAACAGCACCTGCAGTTTCCGCAACGGGTCCGGTCATTATAGACTCCGCAATCTTCATCGCCACCGTCGTAAGCTTCATGGCCTTCTTTCTGATTTTCTTCTTTTCGTTGGCCTCACCCGTGGTACCTTTTCGCTCTGCACGCCGTAGTCGACGCTCGTGACGGTCGCTCAACATCGCCTCCAGCCACAGACGCTTTTCATGTTCTGGCAGCGTATGCCGTGGAGTCTTTCCAGCCGGCCCAATCATCTTGTGCTCGCAGTGTCTTTTTGAAGAATGAGCTCTGTTGGCTGTGGGCCACTCGTCCACCACTGGATACATGATCCTATTTCTGTACTCTTCAATGAAATCCTTAGATACGAAACCTAAACCTGTGCATTCGTCTATTTTTGACACAAATTTTATTTTGCTTTTATTATACTATCATTGGGAATGTGACACTATACAAACTTCAAGTATTATTGTTTCTTATGTTATACGGCTCAACGTACCAGAGGCACTGAATTAGGGTACACACCTCTTATGTTGATACGTCCAACATAACGGGAACTAAAGGGTTAACACCTGTCGGTCACTTCAGTAGCCGGACTCTCGTCTTATTTATTGTCTCAATCTCATACCTCGTAACTCAACTCGACTCAAATCTCGTATCTCAGTGTCTCTCAGCCAGGTCCCTGCAACGCGGCGCTCTTTCCGCGCCTCGCAGTCCAAATCTCAGTGTCTCT
>NBNE01001229.1:0-13763 GCA_002215365.1 Phytophthora megakarya | reverse complement strand
CCTGCCATACAAAACACTGTCCCCTCTGGGCCTTGCCCCACCGAAAAACCTGGATTTTGCTCCCAAATTCAACTGCAAGGCCCCTAGTTCAACAGAAACGTATCTAAAGGCGAAAAAGCCCGTTATACTCTCAGCCCTTCAGGCTGAGAGAACTTCGTACGTGGCACACACCATGGTTCTTTCTAATAGAAGTTTAGTTATGATAATGAAGCTATCTGCATTGCTGTAACCGCCAGCGACCGATGGCGCTCGTTTTGTGCAGATAGCTTCAATCAGAGACGACAGAGGATGGACAACGCAGAGCAGGAATGGCCCCCAAGAACTCCAGCCAAGAACCCTCCAGTTTTGTTGCTCCAACAACCTCGCGCAGTGTCCAAGCGCCGTTCTATGATCCAGATGAACATAGACGACCAGGAGCAGGGTCAGAGGCCAAGCAACGAGAGAAAGGAACAGAAGGAGGAGGATGGAGACGCACTCTCACCGCTGCAGAAGAGACGTTCAGGCTCCATGAAGACGCGGCCTTTTGGCGGGAAACTGAAGATCGACGTCGACGCCGCGGAGATGGCGGCACCTCCCGTGATCGGATCTCCCCTGAGCTATTACGCGTCCAAGAAGACGCCATCCAGCAGATATGAAGACCATCCAGAGTCGGTGTTTACTGCTGCTGAGAGCCAGGCATTTAGTGGGCTGCTGACTGCTTCGTCACCGTTCTTGGAGTATGGGATGGTTGTGAGTCTTGTGTGTGATGACAGAGGAGGACTTGTGGCAGCAGAGGGCTTTGCGTCACGAGATGTGAGACTAGAGAAACTGAATTATGGTGCGGAAGTGCCGATCGCGAGACTTGGACTCGGGGGCATGGATGAACGTCGATTATTCGCAGAAGGAGGGTTTCGCCTCTTGTCGTGCCCATTTCGTGACTGCTTGTTTGAGGTTGTACCTAAGATGACATACGATGCCACGATTGCTTTCAAATCGTTGCTCGGAGACGCGGGGCAATCTTCGCGACGGCCAAGTAGTCAGCATAAATTGGATAATTTGCAGTTTAAAAGCGAAGCAGAAACGAGATTGAATGCTATGATGTACAAGAAACTTAAAGGAACACAGGTGATCTACGGGCAGGTGGGAACTATGTAATAGGTCTATCTCAAGTTTGACACTAACGTTGCGCTTACAGACGATTCAACTGAGGCATACTAAGAGTGGCAAGTATGTGTCGTTGGATCCATCACCAATATCATTTCGTGGGTCGGAGTATGCTCCGGTACGCAAGCATCTTTGCATTCTGCTGTGTTTGACTGACCTCTCCATGAGATAAGGTCTTCCTAGGCACTGGAGGTCCTAGCTCATATTTCAACGTGCTGCCACGATTTAAGTTGCGGTCAAAAGGTGCGCCCGTTCAACTTACAGATCAGGTAAAGGAAGTTTATAATGAACCATCGCTAGTGGTCATTAATTATCAGCGCTTTGTTTTGATAGATGCTTTTGACTGGTGGAAACGAGGTGCAGCCGTTTAATTTGTTTATTTCGAATAGAAGTGCTGCTGATGGTGTTTCCACCGGTGTGGTGGGATCAGGTGTACACTCTTCTCAGTGGAGAGCTGTTCCGTACGATAGATTGGATGGTGAGAGCGTCGTCGCGAATGGTGACGCCAGTTTTCCGTCTGGGAACGACGATGGACTTCGTGCTGGGTCGTGCATTCGCCTTTTTCATTTAGAATCCAGCTCCTGGCTTGGATTTAATGGAGGAGAAACCCAAGATTCTCAAGGCGGACTTGTCACTCTCCAATATAGCGATGAGAGTGAACAAGAGGATGGTATCAAGAGAACAATGTCATCCGACTCCCTTTGGGAAATTGAACGTGTATCTATGTATGAAGGCGGTCAGATTAAATGGAGACAGACCATTACTCTTCGTCACCTTCTCACAGGCAATTATTTGGCCGTGACACATCATCAATCACCACGTATTACTACTCATTCCGGTACAACTACGCGGCAGTCATCACATATATGTGCCCAAGCAATTGCCCAGCAGCAACCGCAAGTTTTCCGCTTCATACCTACTGCTATAGCCGATGAGGAGTACGTCATAATGTCTTACATGCGTTTTTGTGTCTAACAACTTATTTCAACCCTACCTTTTAGCACTCAAATCGAAAACGGAGATGTCGTGCTGATCCAACACCAAAAGACGAACAGCTTTGTTCATTCCATTGATACACATACTTCCAGTATGGCGGATATACGACTGTCATCCAAGCCGCTTGCACACACAGCGAGCTACAATAAAAGTGGTACAAATCCAGTAGGGGTCTCATTCAGCGTTGTGACGCTGCATGGTGCACGAGATGAAGATGCATTCAAGATCGTTGCTGTATCTCAAACTGAAGTGACTGATACCTTATTGCTAGTTTCATACAAACAAGCTCTAAATCAGTTCCTGAGGCAGTTTGACATTGGAATCCTCAGTGGTGAGCGCCCGTCCCAACGGTTCGAGCGCGAGAACACTGTTGTCATTTTCAGAAGAGTTGAAGGTGTCCTAGCCGAACTAATTCATTTCTGCATGAGTGCTGAGGATGGTTCAGCTGGACAGCTACGATGTCGTCAGAATCTCTTTCGAACGTACCGATACATTGAATTACTCGTCAAAATGATCAAGGCTTCCTTTCAATGTTATGGCGGGCCATTTTCTATTGAGGATGTATGCTCCTACAATGATGAGTATATGAATTCGTCCCGGGACCGTGGTGAAGACAACGACGAGCTCGAGTTGAGAGGGTCCACGTTTCGTCAGAGGACAGAGTCATCAACTGGTTTATGGATAGGAGAAGCATCATCAAATGGCAGAGGTTTAATATCTCCCAGACGATCAGTATCGAATCACGAGAACACTTGGCGACGCAAAAGTACTTTCGGTGGATCATCGACAACGTCTCGATTAGAAACACATACAGCAGCTATGCAGAGCCTCAATCGTATTATTCCCGCGATCAACGTTCTCCTTCTCCATATTTCGTGGGCGAACCGAACAAACGAACTGTACGTGGTAAAAAATGCGCTGCCTGTTCTGATGGAACTGCTTGGAAATGGATTCCAAACGTCGTTGCCACTATCATACCTGCTTCGTGAAAATAGGAATTTGGTGGAATCAATTACTGGGTACTCGAGCATTATCCGTAATTTTTTCGAGCTGATCGCAACGCGAGGAAAGTCAATACGGTATGTGCAGTTTTTGGTTGCTTTGTGCACCTCGCGAGGAAAGGGTGTACCTAAAACGCAAGAAGCCATATGTGAATTGCTTTTTAATCCAGCAAATGGGTATCGCGACGATGTTGTTATTCCTATTCGCCCTTCGGGAAATGGTTTTGATATTTGTACTTCTAGTCACCTCAACACTTCTGATGCTAACAAAGACATTGAAGTGATGTTCAACCGATCCATGAAGTTCAAGGGAGCTGATTCAAGCACTGGAACCTGGATCCCACTTGCAAGATTTTATGAAGAGTATTACGTGAAAGCAAAATACCGTGCACTAGGTCAATATTGCTATGGACTTTTTCGTCTCTATGCATCGTTGTGCCTGGATCGAAATTACGTCAGCATCGAGTATATCCAGACGGCATTTCCGCGAGAAAATCTTCTGAGTTGTGTCATGGACACTCATTTGGCACGCTCATTGCGTTCTGTGATGATGGACCTTCTTCGAGTATCTTACGTAGACTGTGAACCACAAAAACCAATGGTTTGTCCAAATTACACTCGTCTTTGGACTGAAATTGGAGCGAACGCAGCAAAGTTACTTCCTGGATTACCGGAAACAGGTTATTCTCCCGATGACCTTGCGTTTTTCTCATCTCTAAAAGGGTTTTGTTTTTCGTATCTCGATCGGCTGCAGGGTACAATTGTGATCGACGAAATTCCTGAAAACGAACTAACACTCGCCATTCTCCGTGTTTTACGAATAATAACGGAGTTTGGCATGTATTCTACTGAGCATGAACTATCGCGCTTTGTGGCCCAGTTATTCGATCTCCTAGATGAACGAACTGATTTTGTGGGGGACCAAGCTGAGACCACTGGCAATAATCACTTTAAGCTTAAGAAGACGAAGGGAGACAATCCCGCGACTTCGCTTATTTTCCCTTCTGCGCTACATCTACGACAGCGATCTGCATCGATTAGTATTCATCCATCTTCATCCCCTCAGCAGCGGAATATGCCTATGGTATCTGGTAGCAGTGATCGACGATCAGTGTGGGGGGCACCATACCAACCATCCACACATTTGAAAAATGCGGTTCTTTTTGACGGTGCTGGAGCTATGGCAAGTATACGCATTACCAAAGAACGTGATGCTTCAAAACAGTATCATAATCCCTCCAGAGATGCAGCCCGCACTGTAAGTGGTGATCATAGCAGTATTACTGCAGGTTTAGAATGTGGTCCTCATCGGCATCTAAACAAATTACTCATGCACAAGGTTGAAATGCCTGTTGGAAACACTGTTAACGTTCATGAAATGAACGAGTTTAACCGAATTGTCATGGAGATCAAGGACGAAATTTGCGCAATTTTCCTGCTTATTGGCCAAGTTCGCGTTGACTACCTTATCTCGACACTACTAGCATCTTTTCAAGCTAGACATGGTGGACCAACGTCAAATTCACCTACGCGTCATCGTGATCCAGACGTAATCCATACAGCACTTTTTGATGATGCCATCGTTCGAGAAACTGTGTCGAATGCTTTTTCCTCTCCGTCGTGCGGATTGGATTTCTTTCCCCATGGAAACTACCATCACGATAAAATGTCCCCGCTCGCTGTTTATCTTTTTGGTTCGAAATCCTTAGAATGCAAGCTATCCCTTACACGGTTGGGGGATAGAGCGGTGACTACCGTTTTCATGCAAATGCTGATGTACGAGTATCCACCACTGGTATCTAAGGCTTTGGAGTTGTTGCTACAGCAGTTCAACCAACACGATCAATTCTTAAAAGAGTTACAAAACGTGCAGTTGCTGGTTTCGGAAGAAACAATTATCATTTACAACAAACTGAAGGGAGATGTTGACGAGCTCCGCCGCCTAGCCGAAACGACAGAAGTATGGATGGATCTGACGTCGAGATCTGACTTTGAAAGGGCTGCCTCAGTATGCCAGCTGCTACAGTCGCTGGTGAGTGTTATTGAGTGCATAAAAACTGAGGACGCAGCAAGAAATGCTGAACCGAGAGCAGCTGTGGTACGTCGTCAGCTTAACCTGCATCCCCCAGGGAAACCGATCAATGATGATGGGTACAGCGACGAAAACGCAAACTCCGGGGCCGACCTTTTTGCAACAAATTCAATATGTACCCCCAAGGAAGTGTTATTTTCAAATGAAGACGCTAGTAAATCGGTTCAGCGCATCAGTATTGATAAGTTGCCTCCAAATCGGAAGTTAAAGCGTCAGACTGATCGATACACTCTAAATTCTTCAATCGGTCGTGTAAGCCAGTCCTCCAGTAGCCATGAGGTGATTCCCCCATTTTGGTGCAGTGAGGATAATTCCTCAATGAAAGATAAGACAAAGGATGACAAGACCATTGCGATGGAAGCTCGGCGTCTCTTACGGAATCTTCGAGCGGCCCAATTTGTGCTGAATATGCTGATTGATGGTGCGCACTTCTATGAAGGACATCGACTGTTTGACAACGACGATCTTCATTCCCCAGGCTCTCCAACAACTCGGTCAAGAACTAAGCTTCAAAAACGACAACGAGACCAAATCCGAGGGGTTTTTGGGAAAGGGATGCAATTTTTGCGTGTCTTCTGCTGCGGAGATCAAGAGAATCAAGCCTTGGTAGCTCCTCACGCCACAATGATTGCGCAGTACGTTCGGGATCTCCCAATTGCCCAAGATCTTCTCGCGGCGATTTATGCGGACAATTTCCCTTTATACAACACCGTTCCTACAGAGCTGATCAACACGTTTGTGGGCTTTTTGATTCATGACGGCCCGGACCCTCGGTATCTTTTCTTTTTGGAAACATTGGTTCTTTGCAATGAACAACCGGTTGTTGAGAACCAGCTACTGGTACTGTTCCAACTTGTCAAGAGTTTTGAGAACGCGATGGTATTGCAAATGTTTGACGACGCAACACAATCTGTTGAGCTACTAGGTGGTCTACTTCGTAGATACACTGATCTCTTAAATGGTAAAGCGGATGCATACAGGCAACCCAAGGGGAATGTGCCAGATTCTACTTCTTCCGTCGTTGGTGATACCAAAATTGGAATTGATTCACCACAGTGTGGCAATATCGTTGATGTTGGCAAAATACTGGAGTACCATGTTCGTCTCTTGCATCTTTTCGCTGCATGTGCTACTGGAAAAAATACCAAGGTGCAGGAAATATGCCAGCAAATTCTCCCTCTTATGAATGTATTAGATCTTCTTTGTCACGACGATTGCACCGAGGGAATTCAGTTAGCTTTACTACGATTCTTGGACCAAGTTTTCTTGATGGCCGATGATATTGAAAACCCTAGTGCTGATGATCTCATGCAAATTATGGCCGTTTTGAGTCAGGTTTGTGAACGACAAGTCATCAAGTATCTCGCTTACATCCAAGTAAAGGATATGAATCGTCAAGCTACGCTGTCCCTCCGAAAGAATAAATCAAAAGTTGGAAAAACTGTGGGTTTATCTACCCAGAAGCCGCTCGAGTGTGCTCCGTTATACGTGATTATTTTTTCTACTGTGCCGACGTTATACTCGTTCATTCAGCAATTTTCAAGCTTCGTTGATGCCAATGAGGAGGCTCAGTACTATCTATTTCGCTTCCATTCTTGTGTGGCATTGCTGTTGATGGTCTGTGCACGAAGCGAATGGCATTTGCCGGAGGAGTTTACCACTAGTTTTGAGGAGTTCATGTACGTGATTGACAAAACGGTTCGTCCGAGCATGATTCAATACGAAACTTCTGCTGTAACATCTTTAGAACAGCTATGGATGATGTCGCTAAAGTATCGCGAACGACTTGATTGTTCGTTACTGAATTGCGAACAAGACCTACCAGAATTGGTTCAATGGGCACTCGATCGGCGTGACAAAGATACTATCAACGAATTATCACAGGACAAAACAATCAGTGCAGCTACTATTAGAGATTCTGAAGGAAATGCCGATATTATAACATCATCAATCAGCTTACCAGAAGCGTCCCCTAGTGATACAAAAGATGTCAGTCCTCTCGGTCAAGCGATTAGGGACAGCACCTCGAATGATAGCAATTTCAGCAGTAGCACTGATACCGATTCAACTATCGCCATGAACAAGGCAACTGCTTCTTATAAGTTGGATAAACTCAGTTCGAACAAACCTATTGCGTGGGGAGATACAGGATCCAAGGAATCATCACGAACGGGTAAGGATAATGAAAGTATGGAAGCAGTGGAGACAAAAAATCGAGGGAGACTACTGCACCAGATATCACCGAGGCGGTTCTACCGAGGATTCCTGAGTGGTAAAGGCCGTCTCCAGTACGTGAGCCCAAAGAAGAAGGAAACCCCGGTAACTCCCTTCTTCAATTTGGCTTTACCAGAACGTCGATTGTCGACGTTCAACTTGTCGTTACCTGAACGTCGCTTGTCCTTCGTCTCCGTCGGGCTAGGTGTCGTCGAGCAAACGGACGATATACATATTGTTGGTCGCCAGAAACAACCGTTTAGTGAGCTCGATCAATTTCTCTCATGGCTGCAAGCACATCCCAGAGTTCACGGTGCAATGAGAGACGAGCTCAATCAGATGGTGCAAGGTATTCTGAGTATCGAAAGTGCGATGAAGGAAGAGTATAATCCTCACGTGCATGTCCGAAATGTTATGTTATCATTCGATCTAGTGGTCGCGAAGCTTGTGGAGCACGTTGAGGCCTTACAAAACTCAACTTATCTCAAGACAAACTTGACTTTGCTAAACGTTTTCTGCCGGATGATATACGCAGTCGAAGACACAGAACAACGTCACAACATGCAAATTAAATTGAACCAACTAGGAGTTACTCGATTGGTGGTACAGCTTATTGCTTCACGTGACAGTGATGCGCTATTTGCGAGTAGTATTGAGGTTGGAGTTGCATTGTTGGATGGTATGAATGCGGAGGTCCAAGAAAGCTTTTACAGCTATTGGAGTGAATCCAGTAACGAGAATTTTTTTGAGCGAATCCAAGAGCGGATTGAGAAAGCTTGTAAACTGATTCACAGTGTTGATCGAGCTAGTGTCGGTGTAATTTCGCTTTCTCGGGAGAATTTGTACTCCGACGATGTATTAGATTGTCCAGGAGACCTGAGTGACCTCAAGAAATTACACCAGCGGCAATCCATGTTTGGAATTAGTCCAAATATTCCGTCAGGAGACAAATTGACGGCAGGCGAGAGAGGAGGATCAAAATTATTCGGAACATCCATCACCTCCATTTTTCGATTTTTACAGCTTCTTTGTGAAGGACATTATCTCAATGCACAGCGCGCCCTCATTGCTCAACCGCATGCGATCGTCTCAGCAAATTTAGTCGAATCTACAACTTCATTTCTCCTGGATACATATCTGGCCTTAACGGATATGGATATGGGTCTTATTACACAACTGTTTGAGACCATCACGGAGTATTGTCAGGGTCCATGTGTCGAAGCCCAGGAAACAGTAGCTAATTACAAGTTTATCAGTGCTGTGAATGCACTATTAACCCATTCATTCGAGCAACGCGACAAAAGAACGGAGCTTGAGGTACACCGATTGCGTGCGGCGATCGTAGTAACCCTGCTGAGCCTTTTAGAAGGTCGGAGCGATCGTGTGCTACATACCCAACTTGTGCAAGAACTAAATTTTGAGGCACTGAAAATGAATCTGGTGGAAGTCTACGCATACTTCGTTGCCAAACATAGGGCGTATGCTGGCAACTCCAAGTGCAGTCAGGATTTTTATTTAACAATGGGTTTCAATATTTATATCTTGCTTCAGCAATTGGCAGACCAGCACAAACAAGCATGGTGGATCCCTCTACCCGCAGGTGAGAGGAAATTACACGAAAATCAAACCTGGCAATCTTCACAATCAGTCCGGCGTCATGTCAAATCCAATATCATCGCGGACAATGATGGTTCTTCATTCGACTATCGCGACGCATTTCGCTTTTTCCAGTCGAACTGTGCTAAGGTTGAAGTTCTTTGGGATCACCATCGATTTTCAGCTGCGAAAACTACCGAAAGGATAACCGTGCGGACTAGTATTGAAGGTGGGAAGACAGAAGGAACCCTTACCAACAACGGTAACGGAAGGGACACTGATGATATCAGCTCGGATAATACGGGCGCCCTGATCCCGTTCTACTTTCCGGTTCATCCAATTTGCTTTTGCCTCACCGATAAATCAAAAAAAAAACTTGTGTGGAACGTATCTAGGGGAACCGACAAACTTTCCGACTTCTACGCACGCTCCGACAAGCTTGTGGATGAGATGACTCATCAAAGTCATTTGCAGCTTCATAAACATGTATCGTGGGTAGCGAAGAATTTGGAGGAGATCAAGCGTGTGGCATTTATTCTTGCGGTGATCATTAATTTGATCGTTTTGCTATTTTACCGAGCCGCAGGCATTTATTCAACACCTTTTCCAGCAAACGAAATAACCTTTATTCATGCCTGGGACCAAGAAATGGAGCCCCCAAAACCGTCCCTGGGTATTGATGTAGCGCTTACACTTGCGGGGACGCTCCAAATTATCTTATACATCATGGTATTGCTTTGTTACATGCTGAACTCAGCACCACTACTGATCAAGAAGGGATGGAAACGGCGGCATCGAAAAGAGCAAGCCAAGCATTCCAAGCGTTCTGCTAGTGTACACCATCGATTAGTAGAAAGCAAAGAACGAGAGTCGTTCCAGGACACAGAACAATTGTTGCGATCCCTGCGTGAGTGTGAAGAAGAGTATAACTACTTGTTTCTGCCGTCTTCAGTTCGAAAGCCGACTCGACGAAATCCAGTCTCACCTCGCATTATTTCACCGACTTCTTCATTTGATGCAAGCTCAGCAAAGCATACCAGGTCAAGTGAAGTACAAAATGGAATTGGAGCTTCGCGAAGGAACCTCCGAGATCAACTGGAGACAGTGGGGATTTCGTTATACTTTCTCGTTCGCAGTCCTCGCGTGATATATTCTCTGTTCCAGATATTCATTTCAGTTTTGGGTGCGTACGTCAGCAAACTGTACTTCGCGTTCCTATTACTTGATGCGGTCGATCGCTACAAGGAGCTCAACAACGTTTTGCGATCAATTTCTCGGTCATCGAAAGCACTTAGTGTGACGACGCTGTTGTATCTGATAGTAGTCTACGTGTTCGCTGTCGTGGGGTTCTCTTTTTTTCGAGAGGATTATTCTAATTCAGAAACGATGAATCTTACTGCCGCCCAGATAGATGGTCGAGCACCGTACAATTGCCAGCGGTTATTCCAGTGTTTTCTGGTGAGCCTAGACCAAGGACTAAAAAGTGATGGAGGGCTGGGAACATTTCTGGAGCAGCTACATGTGGGAGAATCCGCTCATTCGTATGGTCGTTTGGCATTCGACGTGCTGTTCAACATCATCCTCGTTGTGTTGCTCCTGAATCTGGTTTTCGGTGTCATCATTGATATGTTTGCTTCCCTACGCGCGGAGGATGAAGAAAAAATACTAGATATGCGAGATCGCTGTTTTATCTGCTCTATCGACGCATACACGTTCGATCGTGCTACAAAACGGGGCTTCCATGATCATATCTCGCGAGATCACAATATGTGGCATTATTTGTACCTGTTCGTCCATATTCGCAAGAAAACCATCACAGAGTACAATGGATTGGAGCTGTTCCTGGCCATGCGTATGGCGAAGAAGGATATGTCGTTTTTCCCGACGCACCACGCGTTGTCTCTCACGAAGCATGGATATATGGACGACAATCACGAAGTGGAGATTAGTATTAATGACGATCGCTTCTATACTGCGAGCTCGATCTACGCACCCAGACGCTACAGAGTAACACCGTTTACACCATCGAGGTCTTCATTAGTCTCCAAGGCAACATCATCCCATCGTAGTTCGGATCACTTGGAAGTTCTGCAACATACCAACCGGAACAGCAGCATCAACTTCCGATCTTCGCACCCCACACATCATGACGTAGCAGCACTTCCTGCGACAATTGATCGAGCTACAGCAATGAAGCTGGAGAGAATAGAATCGACAATTTACGCCCTTGCGACTGAAATGAAGGACGCGCAAAGGCAAGCAGAGGAAAAGTACTCTGAGCTTCTTGCTTCCATTTTAAGATGGCAACAAAGTTCGCCTTTGCCACCAATTTCTAGTCCGTCAACTCCAACCATGTCAGCCCCGTCAACTGCACGTTCCCCGCCCGCTCTATCGCGATATCCTTCCATACGTGCACTCGGTTCCGTCACGCCACGAATTTTCAACTTTGAATCGGTGACGGACGACACACAAGAAGAGAATGAGAGTCTAAGAACTCGAGATTCAAGGCGAATATCGGCCGCGTCTACGCTAAACATTCCTAGCCTTACAGCACCGGTCACACCACGCAACTTGAACATTGATAGCAAAACGAGTGTCTTGGATAGTGGAGATCGCGAGCCCGGATTTCTTGACGAAGGTCAAGATTGGTTTTCGGCTTCTCCTGAACATGTACCCGCTCCGTCACCACTTAATGCCGCTCGCCTTCAACGTGGAATTTCGCTTACCTATCACATGCCCCCAACTTCAGACGATGTGACCAGCGAGTATTCTGCTTCACCGGATCTGCTAACGTTAGCACAAATCACACCGAGCTATAAGGATGCAGATGTGGAGGAAGGTCGCCCATTACAGCCACCGCCAGTGCCAGGCACGTTGACTCCACGTGTCTTCAGCTTCGAGTACATTTCAGACGAGGAGGAGCTGAAGGAAGAAAGTTCTAAACATCAACGTACGAGTCCAAAATGAAACCATTTTAGCCAAATGCACACGATCTCAGAGCTGCGGAATCAGCACGTTGCTTTATCTATTCTGCTTGTTGATACTGCAGCTTAGTCCGACACACCGGGACCCGTAATGAACGAGTGCAGCGCAAACAGCACGAAGAGGACGCCACCTACAAGCGTCACAGTCCGCTCTGAAATACGCGTGGCCAGGAACTTGCCACCCACGACGGCAATGCCCGTGCACATGGAGTGGCCGAGAATGGCGCCGAGTGTCACGCCGAACACATCTTTGGTGGCCGACAGCGTCACGGTAGCGATCTGGGAGCGGTCACCCCACTCAGCCAGGAACGTCATCAGGAACGTCTGGGAGAAGACCTTGATCATGCCGTCGGTGGTGTTTTCGGCCTTGGCGTGGCCCTCCTCCACATTTCTGCATCGAAGCGAGCGTCAGTGCATCAGCATCCAGTTATATCCACACATCTCGTGCTTACTCTGCTTGGATGGTGTCCTCGTCCTTCTTGCCCATGAGTTCTTCCTCCACCTCAGTCAGCTCGTCGGAAGGGCCTCTACAACACAACATCAGCACTTCAGCACTCTTCATCTCGGTCGATTCCGTCAACAACACGTACGCTGCGTTCATTTCCCTGGCGTCGTACAGCATTTTGACTCCAAAGACCACAAACTACAACCGCGTCAGCCTCCTACCAAATCCTTCGAGCAATTCTCACGCACCAGCACCCCGCCGAGGTAGTGCGTCAGACTGGGAGGGAGGAACTTGGTGGCCACGACCCCCATCACCACCGACAGCACCGTCATCACAATGAGCGCGCCGATCGCACCTGCAAACACCACCACGCGGTCCTTCTTCATGCTCAGAATGGCCGCAATGAAGAACGTCTTGTCGCCGATCTCCGTGGCCCAAATAGTTAGAATGCCGCTCACGAAGCCCGACCAGAACTTGTGTGGCCCGCCAGTCCGTAGTCTCGGCCGCGCACCAGTGGCCCACGTGGCGGCGCCGTCGGCCGGGAACGCGCCCAGGAACGGGCCCAACGCGCCCTTGAGTGAGTCGATGTAAGCGGCGAACTCGCGCGAGTCCACGACGCCGTTGTGGTCCGCGTCTGCGCGCTCGAAGGCCGAGAAGCGCACGGCTGAGTTGGACACGGGCGCGGGCGTCGCCGCGTCGGCTTGAGCGCCGTGCTGCGGATCGACCGGCTGGGCCGCCACCAGGAACAACAGCGCAGCCCCGAGTAGGAAGAGACGCGCCATGTCGGATTGCGACGTGTTACCAATTTGGTAGATTGCAGACAACCGTTGATTGGCCAAAATAGAAGGTTCATTTAGGCCAATCAAATCTATATTTCACGATTTTTTCTTGGCCACGGAAACTTGAGCAACTCGACGAACTGAACTTCCCGACAATCACTCTGACGTCTGCTACTGTGGTGCCTTCGTTACCATCGATGGTTGAGTACCTCCAGCGTATTCAAGGAGGAGATTGACCCCGAGCGCAACTCGACCTAACAGGAACCACTACCTACTTATGAATATCTGCAACGTCTGTTTCTACCGATACCAAACCGACATCCCGATTGAGGGAGTCATTATTCTCCACCACCCCATGTATTGGGGTCCACCGCCCAAGAACAGAATCAGGACTTTTGAGCGGACTAAAATCCCCGCAGCTGGAAACTCGTCCGAACCGAGCTGCATTTGACCAAGAAAGGGCCAACTCTCCGCTCGTTTCACTCGTTCGCTCGGGGACAAGTGCTCAGAAGC
>NBNE01001228.1:0-13763 GCA_002215365.1 Phytophthora megakarya | reverse complement strand
CATCCAAGACATTATCCCTTATATTAACCAATGAATTCCATTCAAGGGTTTTCACAAAAACCTAACTGTTAATTCTTTTTGACGACCGGAGAAGTAGGACACGAAAAAGTGAGCGTCCTGTCACAGAAATAATTCTTGTAATGGTGAATCCGGCACGTCATGACCTTCGAAAGTATCGTTTCACTTTCTATGTTAGACCACTCACTTGGTGTCTTCCGTTTTCCACATGGACGTAATAGATAAGTCAAAAGTGTCTCTCCAAATAAACGGTTTTTGCCAAATTGTCCTAGTGGTATGACAAAAGAAATGGGTTAATCTTGGGTTAAGCATGGCGAATAGTTGGACGAGGAGAGAAGTAGCTTGTCAATGAGGATGCAAATTGCAAAGTGAGGATTATGAACTAGCTGTGAATCGAGTCCTAGCTATGACTGCGTCCTGCAGACGCTCTTGAGATTTCGTGGAGAGGAATTCCACGTGGGTACTTCAAGGATGTTCAGTTGGATAATGTTAAAGCGTCTTTGATCGCTCTAGACCGAGTGCACTTTGTTAGAAGCAAAGGTATGCGAGCTTGAGCTTGGAATTGAAGAACAACTGATGTATTATCTAACCTTTTTCCTACATATGCAGTGAGCAAAGGCCGTAACCTCCGTACCTTCGGCTGCAACCGCTTGCAACCGGTCACAACCGCCTGCGTCGTCGCATTGACGTCGGCGAGTTTCAACACTCCTTCTCGTGCGGACACGTCGTGAGCATGACGAGCGACCGCAACTCTTCAAGTCTCGGCGCCGGCAGGGTCTTCGTCAAGATGTCCGCGCGCATGGCTTTGGACTCGCAGTAGTTAATCTCGAGAGCCTTCTCCCTCGATAAGTCCATATCGAACTTAAATGTTACGTCAATGTGCTTTGCTCTCCCCGACGTGTCTTCTCCCTGTATCTGCTTGATGGTCGCCTGGTTGTCTACGTGCAGCTTGTACGGCATCTCCACCTTAAGTCCGATCTCGCCTAGCAACTCGGCGATTCCTAGCATTTCCGCCGTCACTTGGGACGCCGCAACGAACTCTGCCTCCATTGTGGACAGCACCACACTGTCTTGCTTCTTACATAGCCACCCCACCACCATTCCGGACACTAGCAGCACACCACCTGTCACCGACTTGCGATCCACACGATCGCCAGCGTAGTCACCGTTGCTATACGCCTCCACTCGAACCTTGTCCTTGTTCAAGTTGCCATCTGTCGCTGACATGGCGAACTTTGTGGCAATTGTGCCCTTCAAGTAGCGAGCAATCTTCTTAGCCAATCTCCAGTCATTCACACGTGGCGCGTGTGTACGTCTGGTCACCCGATGCGCCGCAAAGGCAATATCTGGCCTGGTGCACCGAGCGATCCACAACAGACTGCCGACCAAGGACTGGAAAGTCTGCACAGTTGGTCTCTCCGGGTTGCCCGCCCCGTGCTTTGGAAGGAGATCTCCTTCAGACTCGTTGTCATTTTCGCCACCAATGGGTACACGCACTGCAGACGCCGAAGCCAGACCAAACTTGTCTAGCAAGTCTTGTATGACCTGACGCTGCTCGACCAGCCAGCCTTTGTCCTTGTCATACTCGAAACCAATGCCCAGGAACTTCGAGACGACGCCCAAGCCTTTGAGTTCCAACACAACCATCTCCTTAAAGAAAGTCTCGACCCGCTCATTGCTCGTACCAGTTACCAAAAGATCATCAACGTAGACACCAACAAGAGTCACACCTCCTGCATCACGTTTGAAGTACAAACAACTATCCGTATAGCATTGACAGTATCCGAGCTCCACCAGAGTCTTGTGCAGCAATAAGTTCCACAGGCGACCCGCCAGCTTTAAGCCGTACAGGCTTTTGATTAACCGTAGCTCTAACTCGCGCTTATGCTTCACTCCCAGTAGAGCCAACAATTCAACGCTCAGCACCATGTCTTTTGATATATGGAGGAAGATCTCAATGTGGTCCTCTTTATCTGCCTTGACGTAGGCGCTTGGTACATCTCCGTGCCGAGCCGGCACACCCCAAATGTGCGCAAGCACGAATATAACCTTCCCGGTTGTCATGTCCAACACAGCAGAGATTGTATCCGTGTAGTCTACACCGTAGACTTGCTCGTTCCCACATGCCACAAGTCTGCCCTTGCGCCGCTCAACTGTGCCATCGGCGTGTGTCTTAGTCTTGTAGACCAACTTGGTGTTCAGGAGCTTGCAGTCACGAGGCTTCACCACCCCTCCCAGGTGTTGTTGTTCTCAAGCGAATCAATTTCCACCTGTATAGCTTCAATCAACTTACTTCGTGTTCGTCACGCATCGCTTCGCGATGATTCTTCGGATCAGTCGTAATCACAGCATTTACTGCACCAACGTTCACGTGTTACTTGCACATGTGCCTCGTACGCATGCGCTTCGTCGACACGCTGCTTGCCTTGGCTGCGTTGAGTGACTCAGCTGCTCCTTCTGACCCACAACCACCTCTGTGATCTCCGTCATCACTGCCAGCACTGGGTCGGCCCTTGTTCCGTTTCTTGTGCGGCTTCACCTTCGTTTTAGCAGCCTTCTTGCGCTCTTCAACTGAGCTCCACTGTTCGGGATCCTCCCGTTTCAACTGCTCTTTCAACTGCACGTTCTGCTTATTACCAGGGTCTCCACATTCTCGATATGTTGGGTCGTCACTACAATCATGTTTTTCGGGATGTACACTTTGAATCCTTTAGTCTCATCGTTCTTCCCGACGATCATGCCAACCTCACCTCGCAGCTGCCACGACTACTTCCCCGGGTCCCGATACACAGTACACGGGCTACCGAACGTCACTATACCGGCCAGATCCGGGCACTTGCCCGTCAGTACCTCTATTGGAGACATTCTCTTCGCATTGGCGCTGCACGAGCTGCGGTTGAGCACATACGCGGCGTACGCAACCGCGTATCCCCCGAACTTAAGCGGCAGTCCACTTGCAAACAGCATGCAGCGAGCCAAGTTCAACATCGTTCTGTGCATGCGCTCTGCTTTGCCATTCGAGGCCTGGTTATTGGCTTCGCTCACTTGTCTGCGAACTCCGGCTGCACGACAGAACTCTTCGACATTCTTGTATTCCCCTCCGTCGTCCGTTCGGAGAACATGTACTCGGTCGTTGTACTGCTTCTAAAAAACCAAGAACTGCTCAAACCTTTTCGCAGCCTCCACTTTATTCTTTGCCAGGAAAGCTCTCACGTAGTTTGAACTGTGATCCACAAAGTTAATCATGTAACAATTTCCATGTCTGTCCTTTAGGTTCATCGGCCCCTTGATGTCACTGCAGATTACCCCTCCAATCTTGTCCACCGATGCATTCTGCCTCGTGTCCTTCTTTGACTGTGCGCCCTTGTGCTGCTTGTCTTGTGCGCAAGCCAGACAATTCAAGCTCTCTCGACTGGTCAACTTAATGCCCGAGCCACGCGCATCTGCCATGCGCTCCACCGCGTCAAATGCAAGACGACCGAGTCTATTGTGCAGTTCAACCAGCGTACACGCCGTTTCCGCTACTTGTGAATTAGCCTGTGCACTCTCCACTGCCGACAATACTGCATTCACTCGCTCTCGTTCCATGCATCCACCAAATGTGTCAATCACCAACACGGTTCCTTCGCGCCGGACTTCAAAAAGACGTCGTCCATCGGCAGCACGCTCAACGTAGCTTTTGTCATTGTGACGTGTAAGGTACACACCTTTCTCTCCCAGCAAGCCGTAGCTGATAATGTTGTTGGTCACGTCTTTGCAGTAGAACACGTTCGTCAGGTCTACTTGGCTTTCACATCAATCAACCACACAGCGCAACGCAACAGTCCCTCCCTCGGTTACTTTCAACGTTCCACCGTTGGCAGTACTCCAGGCGTCGCTGTAGTCGACAGCGTCCTGTAACAGGCTCTCGTCCTTTACCAAGTGAACACTAGAACCGCTATCCAGAATCCACACACTATCACCAGCTAAACCGTTTGCAACGCATGCACTTCCAACTGCTAACGTCTTTTTTCACCATTAGGGGCCTTAGCTTTACCCTCAGCACAGTTGCTCTTGATATGGCCTTCTTCACCGCATGACCAACACTTACGGGCTCCGCCAGCATTAACGCGTCCAACGAAACCTTGCCCTTTATCTCCACGACCGCCTTGGCCACCACGACCACCGGAATTGGCTCGCCCCCCCACGAGATCCAGCGCCACGACCATCGTTCTGTCTCGTCGAGGTGATCTCGTACTCGGCCGCAAAGACTATTAGTTCACATGCTTGCTGGATGTGGTGGACTATGATTGAGTTTAGGCGAGTCAACATCGCCTTCTTCACGTGCTCGGGTGCCGAATCGCACAAACACTGGAGCACGAACTGATCTGGACAACCTGCACGCTCCGCCACGTACACCAGATACTGGAAATGTTCTGTCCAAGACTTGTCACCAGACTTGGCTTCAGAAATTAGATTCATTGCCTTTGGCACCGGTACTTTGGTCGAATAGAAGCCAAGCATTCTATCAATGACGTGCTCTACCGTATTTGACCCCGCTGTCCACTTCGGCAACATCTTGCCGAAGAAAGCCAATGCTGGTCCCTTCAACTTGTTATTCAAGGCTAATATCTTGAAATCATCAGGCCAATCTCCACCGTTCATCATCTGTGCTGCCACTAGGCGCTGCACGAACTTCTTGCCCCACGCGAGGTAGTCTGCACAGACTCCTATGTATATTTCCTTACCTGAGAACTTGGGGAGCCTGGCCAGTCCAAGTCTTTCATATTCGGCAGCTTCAGGCCAAAATTCTGCGGTGGCAAGAACTGTCGGTACTGGTTCGTGCGTTGGCGGGTTAGGCGGCGGCGATCGAAATGGTACCGGCTCTGGAGCTACACACGGCATTCTTGCTGCTGCTGGTCCTGCTCCCTCCGACGCGTCAAGCGAGCCCATTCTCATGCTTCTGTCGCGAGCCTTCGTGTAGTCAATGAAAGCGCCAGACCCGTGCTCAGAGGACGTTGCAAACAACCTAGGTCCACTCGACCGCGGAACCACCTGGGTGCGCTGCGCCTCGGCAACCTGTTGTAATTGCGTCTGCATCTGAAGTTGCTGAGCAGAAAACTTCTCTGCGATCCCCACTAAGAACCCTTCAATCCGGTCAATGCGCTCCGAGCTCCCGATTGCTCATTGCGTGAGCGTCTGACGCACCTGAAAGCGAGCGCGCCTTCTCAAAGAGCTCGAACGGATCCGTCGCGTCACTATGTCTTCTTACTTGGAAATATGGAACAGTGGCGGCTGGTTGGAGCGGACTAGAGGAAGGGTCGGGGTCCATTGGGCTTAAAATCTGTTAGAAGCAAAGGTATGTGAGCTTGAGCTTGGAAATGAAGAACTGATGTATTATCTAACCTTTTTCCTACATATGCAGTGAGCAAAGGCCGTAACCTCCGTACCTTCGGCTGCAACCGCTTCCAACCGCTCACAACCGCCCACGTCGTCGCACTTGACGTCGGCGAGTTTCAACACACTTCTGCGTGTGCCACTTGTCCATTCATGTCGACTGAAGTCAATATCAACTCGAATGCGCCTGGTCTGTTTATGTACCCTAATATTTCGTCTTTTCGTGTATCCTACATCACATTCCCGCTTGTAGAGCCCAGGCGAGACTCGGTCATTTGCCGTTTACACCACCAGCAAGTAGACCACATACACTAAGACAAGCTCAGAGTTGTAAGCTTACACGTTGTCGTCGAGAGCAATACGATCCTTATCGTCTCCTACAGATCAGGACTCCCTCCACGGTACCCCAAGGGATGTCAGAGAACCCTGCGCCCGAAGAACAGACTATCCATCTCAAACCACCGCACGAGCTAGGTGACGCTTGAGACGCCTTGGGCCACGCAACACCACTCAAGGATAGCAATGTGGTCCAGCCAACCAAGTACGGGCCGTGACTGGTGGAGAAGATGAAGGCACCGACGATGTTGATACATTGACGTCGCCGTGACGAATTTCTAAGTACTCTTCAGATGCACGTTAACACCCAGTACCAAATTCTTTAATGTGTTTAAATATCGACCTCTCGGGTGAGCTTCTAGAACGACCCCACATCTCTTTTTTGGTTTGTGTTTTTTTGTCCTTCATGGCACATACCAAACCTGCATATCGTGCTCCATGTTCCTGACGGTTCCCTATGTTGACTCTATCTGTGGCCACGTTGTGGCCGCCTCCCCACTCTCCCTGGGTGACGACATGGTAGAATAGCAGCAATGTTCGGATACAACAATTTCACATTAGAGAGCATGACAACAGTAGTTGGTCAATCATAAACTACTATCTATTATATTGATGAATCATCGAGCTTCAAAGATCATGTGTTTGTGTTCGGACATTTCGGACATATTTTGCCCGTTCTTGTCAAAGGTATTCGAAATATACATACGGAAAGCAAAGTATTATCCTATTCCTAAAATACCATGCTAGTTCGGACATTTATCGGTTAAGACAGAGAAAATGAATGATGTCCTGCAGACGGTCCACGCAAGACATCGGACATGTCGACGAAAGCTTTGATTCCAGGCAACTCCCAGCGAGCGCACTTGACGGCGCTGAATGTATTTGAGCGCATCGCAACATCGGAAACATGACGGTTCAGCAGATCTGCTCGCTCGTTGCGGCGGATGGCAAGGGTGATATTTTATACATTGTACTAGACAAGTTTGCTATGCATCTGGCTTACCAATAAAGTTCTCAGGGGACGCTACTAGCAAAGAACTCGGTCTCTAACTACTTCGGCAACGTAAAACAATCATCTTTTGGTGCCTTTTCCTGCTCTCATCAGCGTCTCAACTCGGCGGCTGCAGAAGCTTGGCGCAATTCTGGACAAAAACCGCGCAAGAGGGTGCACCGACTTCACGCACCAGGCGCCACCCTGCTCGAAAGATGACTTTCGGACGCTAATAACGACAATTTACCGCGGGGCAACCACTACTGATGACTACAAGGATGCATCACTGTTGAGCCTGCTGTGGTAGCTGCTCGGTAGATCATCGCACACAGCGTGTCTTCTGAATAGCCAAGTTGCTGTTTATCCAGGTATCTCTCTCAACTACATTTAAAATTTCCATTCTAACTAATTTACCAATTGCAGGTGGCTGTATTTACATTCGCTTCAAGAGAATGAAGTCGGCGTCTTACCAGGGCGCATCTCTCTTTTTCGATTTTGGCGACTACATAACATGCCCAGTTCATGCCTTGGCGGTTGCAAGCGTCATGCAGAAATTTACTAGGAAATTTCTGCTAGATCAGCTTCCGCGAGATGCCCAACCCACTGTGAATCCCCCGTATCCACAAGCCCTCTCGCTGAGCTGGTGGAAGCTTGTCTGCTAGCACCGTCGACATTGGCAGCTGGTGCTGACATTTCTGCCTCAAAGGCTACCCTGAATAAAATCGCTGTCTCTAGCATGCAAGCGTACGTCAATCGTGCTGTGCACAAATGGGTGGGGGAGTGCTCGAAGAGTGACCACCAGCTGTCACCAGGCTTGTCATCACATTCCTTCTGACGTGGGGCTGCGCAAAATATCAACGGGAACAGCAAACTTAACACTCTGTGGATCATGGATAGGGGTGGCTGGGGCATGACGTATATCAGCAAAGTGTTCATCTACTATGTCAGCACGTCACCAGAAGATCATCAAGTGGGTAAAGTGTTAGCTGGGTGGGATGCAGAGTCAAATCCGTGGTTACCTAGACTTTGGTTGTTTGATCCCGTTGTGTCCGAGAAGATCAAGCAACTCCAACACCTGCTATTTGCCTCAGCTTTCGGCTTCTCTACCGAACTCAGCTTTAGCGATGATATGCTCGAAGTGTTGATGGCCGTGACCGTGCTGCACTACCACGGCATGTTAAAGCTCGCACCTGATGGTCCCTACGTTAAACGAATTCAAGAGGCTCTTAATCGCATCCGAGGCACTGATACTGAACTTGGCATTGTGCACTCACCAACCAATTAGATCTCCTGAAGCGGAAGAAGCATCTCGATCGGGGTCGAGCAAGCACCAACGACCCCGAGTTTTGATAGCCTTCTCGAGAAACAGACACAGTTGATCCAGCGCCAACTGCGACTTATCGACACGTTGCCTCACCAGGGCGACGCACTATACGAGCACGTCGCTTCTCTCGAAGGATCTGAGATGCCGAGGCGCGCAACGCAGGCACCAGTAACCTCGCTCGGAGAAATTGTGCAAGAATCTGCGTCTCTAACCTTGCAGAAGACACTCGCATCTGTGTGGTCCTCCTGGTTCTGTGATCAAGGCAGTGTCAAACAACAGAACAGAAGACGTTACCACGACGCTAAAGTGGCTGTCGCCTTCGTGAAGATTTTCTTACCTAACGGGTACGACACCACCGGCTCGAAAGTGAAGATTCAGCAAGCTGGAGAGGAGGCGGAATCCAACATCCTAGCGTTCCTGGAAAGACAGAACAAAAACCAAAAGCATACGGAACAGTAGTCAAGACGTTGAAGCGCATGAATATCGAGGGCAAACTGAACGATAGGATTCTTTGCCATAAAGCACTTACCGCACAAGGGCGCGCGCAGAATATTCCACCACGCGTACATTCCACGTGTTCCTTCCACATCGAGCGCAAGGACGCTATACGAAGGCTACAAACAACAATCGTGAGTAAATACTCAAATATTGCAAACATCAACACCACCACTTGCCTCGCTTGTTCCGGTTGTGTCTCGTGTTGCGCGTTTTCCAGCTCTTCCACCTGCTGCTCGCCCCCGCGGTGTCCCTCTCGTCCACCAGCAGCAGCATCTCTGCGTCGTCTTCAGTCGACTTCTGTTGAAAATTGCAGAGTTAAAAGCGGTGTAGGAACTGAGTTGGAATCGTGTACAGTACACATTTTATAGCTTGTCCGAACCTGCACGGTATGGACATCCTTTTGGAGACCGCGTTCAGATTTAGCTGCTACTTGGCCATTAGGCACTTCGTCAGTGAACCATTCCAGATCGTAGTTTTACCATTAGGCGACGTACCGAAATGTGGTATGCAGTATTACTTTCACCACTTCTATCTAAGTCTGTAATTTTTCTGCGTCGTTCCTTCCCGGATATTAACGTACTACAACAACAAATATTAGGAATATACTAGTGTGTGGCGATTTGATGTTTGTGAAATTTACTGTACACTAACGAACTGTTTGCTACATATGTAACTGTATATTTAGTGTTTGTAGGAAAGTCTGTAAAATTATTATTTTAAACTTTGTATTTTACTAGATTAATCGATACTGCGAAGTACAACCTACAACCATCCTCACCATCAGTCAATTGGAGGTACACAGACCATGCAGTATTCAACTCCTTTCATCAAACCCACATATCATGTCAACAGGCGTATGCTTAGCAAGATTCATGTTGGAACCTCGAACCCAGCCCATTTCACTAGAAATAAATAAGTTATTTTCATACGAAATCGTAACTATTTTTAAAAATTCCGCCTGGTTTGTTCGGTAGATACACGATTGTCAAATTTACTATACACTAACAAACAGATACTAGTACGAATATCTAACTATACTGTTGGTGTACAGGGAGTACACTAGAGTAAACAAGAGCTGTAGTACAATGTACAGGACACGCTAGAATTCTCGCTTAGACGAGCGAGTTCTCGCCAATAACGCACAACTTCCCACAAACGGCGGGAATTGTCGGATCAAACATGACGACCAGGTACGATTCATTACACCGGATCTCCATTTTAACGATCCCTTCCAAAACACTTGAAAGTTCTTTCAGCTGACAGCTGAAAGCTAACAGCACTTTGGGGGCAAAATTCTGAAAAATAAGTGTTTTAAACACATAGTAGTCATATTTCAGAAAATAGAAGTACTACAGTGTTCCCCGCAGCTAACTTACTTGTGATTTGTATGGGGACCCTTTGCGCAAGGCTCACATGGGACACGAAAACGAATTTGTGAATCTGCCAAATTGTTTTGTACCTAACTCGATTAACTAGCTCTTTGATCCCACTAACCTTTGCAGGAAATCACGGTACTTCACTTGTTTAGGTGATGGCGTCTATTGATTTTGTTCGGACATGAACTTATATGAAACACGACTGTGGAACAATTTCAGTGAAGAGTCGGGAAGTATCCAACGTGGGTCTGATTACGTTGACGTTGGATGGAATATTGACCAATACGATGCAGACGATTTTAGATATGGGATTATGAAGAGCAAGGCGGCTGGAGAGGGTCACTTGGGTTTTGTATGGAGGTGAAGTTTGGGCGTTTACGTTGAACATGGGGGAAAAGTGCACCTCTTTGGGAAAAGCTAATAGCGGGAGATGTGGGGCCATTGGCTAGAATGTGCACACGAAGGGACATGTTGGAGAGTGCAGTGATGTTTAAATGCACGGAAGGGCCATTTGTCGACCACAGATATGTTTCAAACGCATAGCAATTCTGTTTATTAATCCCGCTTATGAAAGAAATGGTACTGTAGTATCAGCGCTTGGAGCAGTGTTATGGCGGTGCTACACTCTGGCAGAACACAGTAGCGACGGAGGGCGGCCAGTGGTGTTGCCGATGGGCTTTGAAGCATGTTTCTGCAGATCATGATAGCGCTGGAGGACGATTGTACTGTGCTGTCCCACCGGTGCCACAGGGTGTTGCTGCAGCATTTGAGATAGAGTATCGCAGTGGTGAAGGAACTCTTTAGACACCACCCGGCTCGTTGCCATTCTTGACGAAAAAAGCGCCTGGAATGACTACGAATTAGCGATTGCAGAATGGAAAAAGCGATGTGAAGTCGAGTAAGAAGTGACACGAGTTTCACAGGCAGCACTGGGAAACTCACTTCGCGATGCCGCAGAACTTCGTATTATTGTCACTGAATTGAAGATGCAGCTATCCTCTTACGCATCGGCGAGTGAGGCAGATTGATTGGGTAGCAAGGGTAAACGCCATTCCCCTAAACATATTGATATCTCTTTAAATATTTTTCTTTAATAGAGTCCCCAAACTGTGATTCATCTAGAAGCGGAAAGATCCCATTCGCCAGAGGCCTCGATAGAGGGCTCACCCGCGGAACAGTAGAAATTTGCGTGAGGAGCTAGTTGAAGTACATTGAGTCGACTTGATTCACATCCACTTCTGTTGGGGTGGAACGCCTGTTCTCTGCTGTAACATGTGCGGATGAGCCCTTCTATAAATATGTTTAGCGGATATTTAACCTTATAAAGAGGACATTCTTATAGAAGAGCAACGTAATTGGTGGGACCCCCTCAGCTCTCAACATCTCTCCTCCACCGAAGATGCACCCAGTCACCAGCATACCTACCACGCACCAAATTCACTCCTACAACTCGTTCTCCAGTCTTAGCGCATCCACCGTCACCACAATCTACATCCTGCTCCGACCCAACATGATCTAGTACAATGGACTCATACGGTGTTCAATGCTCGTGAAACTCCACCTGAGTAAACCCATGACGATGAAGGAGTTACTGAGCAATGCTGAAGAATTTACCATTACCGCGGAATTTACCGGCAAGAACGCTACATTGACAACGAACCAGATGACGTCAATAGACACCGTACTGCCACCCGCGGAGATGATAGCAGCAGGTAGCAAGGTGGTCCTCCAGTCTAAGAAGTTCATCGATCTGAACGATGAAAAGGAGCTTCCTGTAGGCGCCATACGTGACCTCTATGCTCTCCAGCATGAATGTCCCTCAGAGTTGAAACCAAAATGGTGCACGACAGGAAATGTCCTCCTCGACTCGTCGTGCCGGCAACCTTTAACGGTTTCCACTGCTTACAAAACGTATGGACGACACAAGGGTTTAATTTCCACAACTAAGCACCTTTTTCTAATAGAAGGGTATAAAGTTTAATTTCCATAGTGAAGTATCCTCTTTTCTAATAGAGACACTTAACTATGAAAACTCACTGGCTGGGATATTGGGACCGGAAGGATAACGGATGACCCCGGAACCATGGTGATTTTAGCCGGAACATAAGTTTAGCAATAGTGTGTGTTACCGCTAACCCAGTAATCCTAATATAGAAAGCATTCGGAACGGTTAGCATAGGCACTTCGTTAGGTGGCCAATACCGCAGTTGCATAGCATGGCCATGGAATGGAAGAGCTAACGATGCCCGGACCCAGTCTCAACAAGCCCCAACGTAAAGGTTGACAGCCATTGATAGAGCAAATGAACGCGTATATATGCAACTCACGGAAGAACCCTGGAAGTTATTACACTTTATGAAAATCGTTAAAATAACATTCAATCATGCTTAATTAGCTTACTTCGAATTCGCTGTGAACTGTAAGATAAATGTCGATATGATCTGATATTTTATAGCTTGCTCAACGCTTTTTTCGAATCCGTATTTTGGGAGAATTTGTTAGACACAGCACGTTGTATTCGTCCTCTTTCGAAGGCTACTATTTACTTGCCCAACATGAAAAAAAACGACCGCCAAAGTTTGTCATGGGCTTTGGAGAAATATATGCTGCCTTGATGGTGAGCCCTTTTAATCATATCTTGAATCAGTTGTAGAGGCAATGTGCCGTTGATGTTTTTAGCTTTGACAGTACACCATACCACATCTTTTACTGGCCACAGACAACGTAGTTCAGTCGGATAGCGCTAATAAACTTTGGATTGATTTGGGAATTCATGGTACGGCAAGAACGGTAAGCTGCCTCAATTGGCGTAGCTGATCGATCTAGTGCTATTAAGATGGCTACGCGGGAATTTTTTTATCAAACAAGGTGATATTCATAATTCAATCCCATAACCCACGTATTGAGACATATGCAGAGAATTTCTAATTTTGAGTTTACTGTTAAATCAAGCGATACGACAATGGATGAAAAAACATCCCTTGTGATGAAATTTTAGATGACACCGAAATACTACTTGTTCCTACACAATGTATGCTAGTGTCAGATACTTCAACGTTGCACACATGTTCCCTCATACATCCGTAAGGCGACTTAAACTCGACGGTTTAGCGGTGCCATGGTCGCCAGATACCGTCAATTTGTTGGGACTTGGTCCATCGACCAAATGGATAGCTCCACATTTAAAATCGATTCTCGAGGACCTGCTTTCCCATTAGAGAGTTTTGAATTTGTAAAATTGAACCAATAGTAGAATGTTAGAGACACCACAGAAACTCTAACCTCTGGTTCAAAATGATGGAAAGAAGGCTACATACTAGTCCAGAGGTGAACAGTACCTGCTCGTTGAAATCAACACGGATACAATCTATTTAGACGGGAATTTATTTTTCTAGAGGATCAAACAAGATCAGACCACCACGACCAGCCTCAGACAGCAGGAACTTCGCGCTGTTGTACAACAGCTGGTCACATTTCAACACTCATGGTAGTATACCTTTGTTTTGAACTTTCTCAATATGTACCCGTTTCTGCCTTTCTCGCGTAGGATACTCAGCATACAGCTTTGTAACGTAAGAAATATCTTGTTCAGCGTTTCCTCGCTCATGTTTTCGAATGCATCTGTGGCTGCCGCACTTATATTCTTAATTCCATGAGTTGGAACGCGAATTTTAATGCTTTGGATGGCGTTGAAGAGGCCAAGATCTAAGAAGTTCAGTTCTGGCAAATTGGCTGGTTGGAAGTGCAACACAATGCACTACCCATCATCCATTCCATCCCCCAAAATGTCCGGATCCTCCGGAGGTACATGAGGCTTTGCATTGTCCTGCTGGATCAGTATGGG
>NBNE01001227.1:0-13766 GCA_002215365.1 Phytophthora megakarya | reverse complement strand
GTTATTTGCAATTTGAGATTTTATCCAATTAGCTGCTTCAAATTTAAGATATGACCGGTGATTCGCTCATTTCTAAATTCTACTAATCTGGTCGTTCTACTAAACTGGCCAAACCCCTTACTGGAAAAATGCAAAAATGCAATGTTGTGTCAACCACACCACTGATTCTACTTGGAAGAGATGCCCTTAATAAAGCCAACACGGACGCAGACTGGTTCCCGGAAAACCTGGGTATTTTCAAAATGCTGGATGGGTAGAGACGTCATTAGGGATGGATGAGTTATGGGTTTTTACATCCCTATCTCTTGTATGCAATTAATTTTAGAACTTCAATTCAAACTTCATTTCTGTGAGTACAATTCAAAGTGAAATATGCACACGCACCAACCATCCAGAGATTGCTGTTTGAACGAATACGAATTTGAAAGAATTTATGCAAAACGATGGATAAATGATGCAATTTCTACTTGAAGCAGTGGCGTGATTACCAGGAACTGACATAGGAACCTAAGAAACACATCCCTTGGCAGGTAGTTGCCAAGTTTGAACGAGAAACCATCGATTCAGTTTGGGTCTATCAGTCGACCCGTGTCCGACGTCGAAATGTACGCCCAGAGCGGCCAAGCCGATGCAGAAGTCGCACGATTTGCTGGGCTGGATCTGGAGCTGCAGCTGTGTTTCCGCCTTATCAAGGCCTTCTGGATGGACACTGAACAACTACCTTCGCTCTGACCCTCAATAGTACTAAGCTTAGTGGCAGTTCAGGAAATGCGCGCAAGTGGCAGCTCAACAAGGAGACTTGAATCTCATGCGGTGGCTTTTCTCGCACTTCTACAAGTGCACTGTGTTTGTGGAAGGCATAGACCAAAGTGCTAAACACGGTCATCTAGAGATTCTTCAGTTCCTGTTAGCATGGCGAGGGCAGAATTCGACGTCATGAACGCAACCACTGGTATTGTGGAGGACGACTCGTGGGTTCGCTCGTGAGGATATTCACGCTGACGTGGCCAAGATGCTGCTGGACGTTGGAAAGATCCACGAGAATGAGGAAGCCGCTGCTGCTTCGTTACAGGCGTTGGTAGCTGTGGATCGGCTGGATTTGATGAAGCAGATTGAAGAACTTTATTCACCTCAACCGGAAAGTACTCTCTGAATAAAGGCATGATTCGTTGACATAAAATAAGTTTGTAAACGTGGCAACCTTCCAATTGAGAAATGGCTGCTGAAACACCCCATTGGACGATATCAACGAGTGATGAAGTGGGAAACGATTTCTTGTCTGTAGCTGCAGCAGGCGGACATCTACCAATCCTGCCGTTGCTTTCAAAACGATGGGCAGTGAATTCCCAAGTCCAACTTGAACACGGTTTGGTTATAGCAATTCCCAACGGCCGCTTGCCAGCAGTTTGATAGTTGTGCCAGGATTATCCATATCCTGCGCGAATAGCTTCAGTGTGTGCAATTAAATTGGAGAAGCTATCAAGTATGGAAAGTTGGATATCCTGTAGTATTTTCACCACCTTCGTTCGTCTACTGATAAAGGTGTGGGTTCTGTCGTAACTTATTCGGTGGAGACTGTGATCGGAGCGTGATGGACGAGGGCTGATGCTGTGATGAATACTGCTGCCAAGCATGACCGCCTTGATACTTTGAAATGGCTGCACGGGAAGTACCCTGGTGCTTGTTCATCGAAAGCTATGGATGACGCAGCGACAAACGGACATTTGAACTTAAGTGGAGTGGTTGCACACCAACCGAACCGAAGGATGTACACGCAAAGCAATGAGCGGAGCTGCAGCACAGGGCCACCTCGAAGTATTTCAGTGGCTTCAAGTCAACACAACCGCTGCATGTACAACTCAAGCGATGGACCTTGCCGCTGGACGAGGGCATCTGAAAATGCTCCACTGGCTTCATATTCACCGGTCGGAAGGGTGCACAGATAAGGCAATAGATGACGCCTTGGAGCTAAGTCGTCTACCCATTTGTCGTGGATTGGTCACAGTGTCTCTCAATTGATCCCTCCAAAGGCAGCATTGTCATCCGCGCACCCAACCAATTTGACGTACTGCTGTTCCTGTACCACCAAGTCCTTCAAGTCTTTGGTCCTGAGGCATCACAGCGTGGTACCATCGGTATTATATGCAAACCAAACGAAGGCTACATATCATTCTGGTTGGAAGAAAATCTTGCGGACGCTGAGGTGACTATCGCGGCTATTTCGAGTCATCGTTTTCGCAACAAGCTGCGTAGTATAGCATGAATTGTAGTCACCGTCCACCCCGTGCCACTCTTATTACACGCAGTAGAGCTGACGGACAACTCAAACCGCCACCACAACCCTGTGCTATTCTCGCGTGCACGCAGAAGGTCTGACGGTCGGTTCCTAGAGCCGCCGCTACCCGCACCTAGGTAGCAAATAGACCCCTGAGTAATTAGCATGCGAGGCAGTCTGGGGCGCACACCAGATAGCTACTGGTCTAGGGTCGTCGGCCTTCAAATAGGGACGGCGAGGAGGATACGTTGTCGGCGACCGGCACCCCCGGATAGGGTCTGTGGGCTGTGTCCCGCAAAGTACTCCGTATTTCACATGCATATACAGGTGAGCTGAGCTCAGCACGGCAAGCCGTATTCGACCTCCTCGCCTCCTCGGCCAAGGTGGCCCCGCTCGCACCGTAGCCTCTATGGTCTCTCTCCATAGACCTTCGCCTTGCTCTACTTGCTGCTCCCGCCCTCATCATGGATGCGATGAACTAGTCCGCCTACCTTTGCCATTCGGGAACCCGTGCTGCGTTTCGACATCACTCTCCTTTGTTTCGTCCTTAACCGCTTCTCCAACCGGAGGCAAATCTTAGACTGAGGGTCGAGCGGCCAACCGCGCGCTCACGATCTTTCCTACCGAAACCCACCGTCGCCCACCGTCGCCCACCTATTCCTACTAGAGGGCTATTCGACCAGCGTGTCCACGTTCACATCGCCTCTCTTGGCTGCACGTCCTTCGTCCTGTGAGGTTCTACCCTGTGAGGTACCCTGTGATATCCTATCCTACTGCAAAGCTGCATCGAGTGCAGTCTGCCAGTGTCCAGTGCCCATTCCAGAGAGACCGTCCACTGGCAGTGTCCTACCATCCTACAAACTATCCTACGCCTCGTTGCTGGCACACGACTTCACGGCCGCTGGCTCCATCGTGTGCTGCATTATGCTGAGGACTGTATGCAGAGGGATATTGCTGGCTGTGAGCTGCCAGGATTGTGGGAACGCACAAGGACTCAATGTTTGTATGACTATATTAGATTATTGTATCTAATCTACTCCGCGGAACGCGGCGCGATGTAGGGCTGGCATCTCACGTCTGTCCCCGCAGTACGAGACACACGCAAGAAGTCGCCCTACCAAGCGCTGCGGTCCTGTCGGTGCTTTGCCCGGCAATCACTTTCTTGCGATCTTCTATCTGTAAAACCTTGCTCTATAAGTGTATTGATAGCTTAATAACTCAATGGCACCTACACTACGAAGTGGAGGACACCTAAAGAGCAACCCGGTGACGACTCGCGCGTCCTACTATCGAGTGAAGAGGGGGAAAGTCTCATTCGCTCATTGGCTGGTATTCCGGGTGGGCGACCTCTCATGCAGTCCATTCTTGAATCTTTCCTGACGAACAGCAACGGCTCTCAGCAGCCGCCAGTTGCAAATCCGCCGCAAGACCAAGGAAAAGACGGTGGAAGAGACCCGCACTTGCCATGGCGCCACCCCTCGGACGACATGGCGGAGCGGTACAACAACGACGAGTTGATCACCGATCAGCAACTCCCAAGTGAAGTTGCCGAAGCTTCACACCAAGGGCGACTCCAAAGCATGGTGCAGCGAGGTGCCGCTGCACTTCGACTCGCGCATGCTCGGCGACATTACCTACGCCCCTGATCGCTACGACGAGCAGGAAGGGCTGCGCAGGACCAAGTACAAGGAGTGGTACGAGGCGCGTAAGAACAAAGCGTTCTCTACGCTCGCGCTCTCACTCTCGGTAGATGTACGGACGGCGTTCAAGATAAATGACATTCATGACAGCATGAACGCCGCCTCGTTGTTGTACGATCGCATCATGCAGCACTTTGAGGCTGGTGACGGCATCAACCCAGCTATTTGCTTCAGGAGTTGGCCACTCGCAAGTTGCAGCCTAATGAGGCGGTGACTAACTACGTGGACGGCATTGCGCGCAAGGTGACGCAGCTTCACCAAGTGAACGGCGAGTTCATTGAGTGACAGCATGCAAGCTTGCTGCTCTTGAACTGCGTCGGCAAGTTCCAGGACCTCGCGCGCTAGCACGATGACTGGATCAACAACAACGACCGCAAGTCGTTGACTTTGGCGGAGGCGTTGTAGCGCCTGTGTGCGGTGGAGCATCAGCGCGCCCAGTTGCGGGTGCAGACTCGGCAGACGGCACTGCAGAGCGTGCAAGTTGCGAACGCGAACGTCGGCCAAGATCAAGGACAAGGACATGACCAAGGGCAACACGGTGATCACAAGCGCGACCAGAGACAGCGAAAAAGGAGCAAGACTGTGGCAAACAAGAAATATGTGCGAACTGCCAAGGTGAGAGCCACTGGTACTCCGAGTGCACGGAGAAGATTGGCATACCCCTGCGAGCCGACCTCGCTGCCAAGTTGGCGCAGCGGAAGAAGATGAAGTCGCAGCAAACCAAGCCACCAGTGTCGCTGGTCAACTCGGTGCGACGCGTGGAAGTTGTTGGCGGTGGTCAGCATGGCCTGACTGTACCAGTCGCCCTCAAGCGCTGACACCATTGATCTCACGTGTCATTATGACGAAGGAGCTGCATCTCCTGTCTACTCTGCTACGACCCCTGCAAGCAGTGATGAAGAAGGATCTATGCATCCTACAAGACGTGCGCGTACACGCGAATCTGGTGCTGGCACTAGTGATAGCTCAAACGTTCCTTCAACGCCACAGCAGTTGCAGCTGCAGCCAAGTGCTACTACTGGATATTCGCGTGCTGATGGCCAAGGACAAATGCAGCAGCAGCCTCCGCCTGCTTTATCGCTTGCTATGCCGGGTGGTGTGCAGAGTCAGTGGGAGCGCGCCTTACCGCAAGGGCAGTCGCCGAACTGGGACTCAATACTATACTACGTGGGCCAAGGACTCATGCAGTACGCGAGGGTGCAGCCGTCTGAGCCAGGGTACAACCAGGGTGGACCACGAGTGGGTCTGTCTGTGCCAGGAGATGGCATGAGGGGCGCCAACACAGATGTATGCAGACGCCAAGACCTGCCAAGGTCCTACGCCTATGGGCCACCAACGCTTAGTCCCTATGATATGGGGCTACGCAGTGTTGGACCTGACATGCAAGGTCCTCCAGGAGACGAACCCTACGTCATCACACGTCCTCACGTCTCCTTGTCTCGCCGCATACTCCACTGCTCTCCTCGCCGACGAGTCGCCTCTCCTCGCGATCTAGGCGACCTTCTGCCGTCGCCTAAATTCAACCGCCACCTCCTGACGTGTGACGGTAGGCTACTGGCTCACTTCCGTCACATCGCCGTACTCTCGGCGACACCGTCCGCCTTACTCCACTTCCAACGTCAATTCGGTCACCTCAGACTGCCGTTCTCGTTCGTGTTCGTTTTCGTCCACGTGACCGGTCACCTGACTACACGCCATCCCCAGCCTCGAGATCGTCCGCGATCTTGCCGGCATCGTCAAGCTCGTCCATGATTTATCTCTCCTGCGTCAGCTGACTCGGTCGTCCACTGTACTCGACTTGATGCTCCTGTACGTATCGTCATGCGCGGTTACTTGTCCGTCTCCGTCCTCGTTCCACGATGTGGCCAGCCGTCTCCACTTGCAGGTGGCTCGGCATTGTATTGGTCGACGCGGCCTCCCTCGTCCTCGTAGCATCCCGACGTCGGCACCTTCCTGCGTTGTTTGTCGCCGCTTCTTCCCTCGTGACCACATCGCCATCCGTGGCCACCCTCACTCGCTTCCGCTAACACCCACCGAAGTTTCCAGCGGTGTTCCGAGCCCCAGGGCCCACAGTAGCTTGGGCACTTCCTGCCCCGGCGCCTTCTTCGTCCGGTCTCCTGTCGCCGGGCGTGCTGAACCCGTTCATTATTGTCGTCTCAGCATTCCTTCCTCCTCGGGGAGGTCGCATCACTATCGTGAACCCTACCAGCAACGTCTGCACCCATCGCCGCTCCGGCTACGGGTCTCTGTTCGTTACGTGCAGTCTTATCTCGGGCTGATCGATTTCCACGTGGAGCGTCAATCACGTACCGCCGCTGCCGCTGCCCGCCATCACGGCACTCCCCAGGGTCTCCATCCTGCTCGGTCCGGTGCCTAGGTTGTCGATCGCGTAATGGCGGTGGTGGCACCGTCACTCGTTCATGCCCACCTGTGGCTCCATCTCCCGCCGCTATTGCTGCCCCACGCGGTACTGGGTTACCGGCGTCGCGCACTACCACCGTCGCGTGCACTATCCCAAAGTCGTCTTGGGGGGCTCACCGGCTGGAGGCAGTCGTTTGGTCGTTCTCCGCCCCCAAGTCCTCCTGAAACGTGGTTACCCGCCTCAGCCGCCACGCTGCGAATATTCTCATCCTCGGCCGGCGTTGGCACCGTCTCACTACGCCTTCATCTCCGTCTTTGGCGGGTTCACTATCTCTATCCAGCCCTATTTCTCCATTGTCGACGTCAAAACCTGTCGTCTTGGTCTTCCTGCTCGTCTTCTGCATCGGCGAGTTCTGTCAGCACCCGATCGTCAACTACCCCAACGAGTCTCTCGGGCATCTGCTCGACACTAAGAAGCTACAATGAACTATCAACCGCTCATTGTTGTCCTCACGGACCACTTCCCAGTAATCAAAGCCCGCGTCTTGGACGATTTTAGCGGGTCCTATCCACTGATGCGCAAGCTTGGCGATGCTCTTACCTCGTGGGGGCTTTAGCACCCACTCCACGTCGCCAGCTCCAAACGTCGTAGTACATACACGGCGATTGTAGAATCTTTCCCGCCGTAGCTGCTTATATACCAACCCAGCGTGTGCAGCCTCCGTCGCCTTCGCCATCCTATCGACCAGCTTCGCATGATTGCGCCAACCTGCGTGTATGCGCTCGTTCGCAGCAACTCATGAGGTGCGCGCAGCCTGCGTCCCATCATTTATTCGTTTGGCCTGAAGCCGGTTCGCGAAAGCCGTTCTCCATTGTAGGCATAGACAGCACAAGGTAGCCAGTCGTCCCAGTCGTTCTGCTCCTCGGACACATACAAGGATACCATGTCCTTCTAGGTGCGGTGGAACCGCACGACGAGCCCGAGCAACGCCGGTCGTTACGGTACGGGCGTAAGTTGTCGCGCCTGAAGTGTCTACCAACCCTGTCCTTAATCGTCCATTGAACTCTGGCGCCCCGTCCATCGCAACCTCTCTTATCGGTCCTGGAACGAATACCAGCTTCTCTACCAGAAACCTGGCTACGTCTTTAGCCGTATGCATCGGTGTTGCGGTGACCATCGCGTACCTCGTCGCGTAGTCGACCGCGGCCATTACGTATCGTCACCACGTTGCGTCACTGGCAGCGGTCCCGCTACATTCACTGCCCACTTGTCACCCGGGCTGCCATCCGGGGAGGCGGAATCACCTCTCTCGCTTTCGACTTTCGAAATCCGCAGTCTCGGCACGACTGCACCCAACGCCGTACGTAGCCCTTCATATCTGGCCGCCAATAATTTGACGCTAACCTCGCATGTGTCTGGGATGTCGGCAGATGGCATGTGTACACTGAGGCTTGGTTCTCCCGTAATGCCTATTCCCATAGCGACGTCGGAAGCAACACGCGACTGCTGCCACCGTCTTGAATGACACTAACCAGGCCGTCGACAACGTCGATCGTCCTTGAACTGCACCTGCCTTTCTCGCGTATTCTCCTCACCGTCTTATCACTCGTCTGCTCCTCCTGGATCTCAGTATCGGTCAACTGTCCGTCACCACCCGCCGCTGTTTGTGCTGTTGACACTCGTCACTCGGTAGTCGAGACAGACGAGATCACCGTGTGACGTAGTGCTTGGAACTTTTGGTTCCGAGCCCGAACGCAAGCGGTGGTTGTGACGCACCAGTTGGATCAGAGTTGGAATGTAGGAACAAAGTTCCCTGTGGACAGACGGCTCCTCCCGAACGGGGGATTTATCCGGGGCCGTGAGCTCGGAGAAAGTTACTATGGGATCGTAAGACTCCGGAACTCGGTCAATAACCTCACCTTGTGTACCCCCTTCGAAACGGTTGTTTGGATCAAGGAAACGTCAACCACTGAGGACTTCCAGGAAGGTCCCGAATTTATAGAGTTAAACACACAATCGTCCGGGGACACTACCTGAGTCCGGAACGTGATTAATACACAACTTAAGTATACACTCTGTGTCTTTCGGAGAGGCTCCACCGGCGACAGCCGTCAACAATGGGCGAGACCCTGGGAATATGAAGTGCTTGCTCCGTGCCGGCTAGACCGCGCTCCGGGATGGGCAGATATGGAACGCCTGGTGTTACCTTGGGAACACCTGGCAAATGTGATATAGGTTTACCTGGGGAACAGTCTCCGAACACAGGTCCCCGAACTGTGTGCTCTTCCTTTAGTCTTGTGGAGCTTGGGATTCCGAGGAATCCAGCTCTGTGCGCTTGGAGGGAAAAGTGAGATTGAATTTAGTGTCGGCTGCCGGTATCCAGTCAGCGCGACACTCAGACGTATGGTAATCCTAGGATCTGCTAAACTACTGGGTTTCACTATGGTCCGACTTGGGGACTATAGGTCGGACCTTGTAGGGTCGTATCTTCGTCAATATTGCGGTTCTGGACCCGGGAGTCGGGGACCAAAGCCTTCTTGGCCCGAGGACTCATGGGTTCTCGGGAACCGGCGGTCGGGAACCCAAAGTTGGGTCCGGGGAAAATCCCCGGTGCGCTATGCCACAACCGCGTTCACCGGCGTCCTAGACAATGCGTCGGCGACTACGTTGCTCGCTCCTGGCCTATAGATGACTTCAAAGTTGTATTCCTGTAGTTGTAGAGCTCACCTATGTAGCCGTCCCATCAAATCTTTGCTGGTCATGAGCCATTTCAACGCTGCATGATCCGTAACTAGCTCGAATCGCCACCCGTACACGTATGAGCGGAACAACTTTATGGTTCATACTACGGCCACACACTCCAGGTCCGTAGTACCGTACTTGACCACCGCGTCTGAGTTCGTCTTAGACGTGTACGCGATAGGCTGCTCACCGCACTGTTCTGTGTCAGCGTCGCGCCGAGCCACGCTTGTGACGCATCCGAGATCAGGAGGATTGGTTTCGTGAAGTCCGGGTAGGCGAGTATCAGCCGTCTCGTCAACGCGTTCTTCAATTCCTGGAAAGCCACCCATTGCTCGGTTCCCCATTGCCTTTCGTAGTAATTTCGTGAGAGGGGCCGCTCGACCAGCAAACTTCGGCACAAACCTCCGGTTATGCCCGGCCATGTGAACAAAGCCATTTACCGCTGTCACGTCCATGGCTCTGGGAAGTCGTCGACACTTCGTACCAAAGTTTTTGTGGGTCGGACTCCGTCGCCGTCTAGCTCATGCCATATGCACTACAATTTCTATGCTGCGAACATGCACTTTTGGCTTTCAAGGACAGGCCCACCTTCGCCAACCGCTCCAGCACCATGGCCAACTCGACGATGTGACGCGCCACACTTCCTTTTGTAAAGACAATTACATCGTCTAGATAAACTAGGCACATTTGTCACGTAAGTCCCCGTAATACAGCATCCACCATCCTTTGAAACGTCCCTGGGGTATTCGCAAGCCCAAAAGGCACCCTGACAAATTTAAACACCCCCTTGCGCGTCCTAAATCCTGTTTTGTCGCGGTCCTTCAGGGCCACCGGCACCTGCCAGTAACCCGAGTGCATGTTCAAATTCGTATATCTCCTCGCGCCGTGCAGGTGGTCCAACGTGTCGTCTATCCTTGGCAGCGGATAGACGCCTTTCGACGTGACTCCGTTCAGCTGCCTGTAATCGATACAAAAGCGCCCCGCCCCGGCATTCTTCTTGACCAATACTACCGGGAAGCCCCCCGCTCACTTGCTTTCTTCCACAACCCGGTCACGTAGCATATCATCGACGGTACGACCGATGGCCTCGAGTTCTTCTTGCGCATGCCTTCGTGGCCGAACTTTGATCGGCGCCTCGTTTCCCATGTGTATGCCGTGCTCGACCCCAAGTGTTGTCATCGGCGGACACCCTTCCCGTGGTTCCAGCAACGTAGGATAGTGCCGTAACAACGACAATAAAAGTTCTTTATCGATACCATCCATGTTCCCAATGTCTATTCGTCCTCGTTGGCCAGCTTCTCTTTGTTCGTGCTCAGGATCTCCAACCATTGTTTCACCTTGTCTCTTTCGAGACCACCAGCGATATCGAGGATTTCCTTATCCTCCGTCGTGGGGTCCATGAACCGAGCATTTCTTGCGCTGGAAGCTTAACTTTATTGTCCACTAGGTTCGTCACCGGGACCGACATCCAGCTTTTTCGAACCGTCGTCAGGGTAGGCGTCAACATCAGGTGTGGCTCGACGCGTTGGGCGGGTACCAACAGGCCTGTGGTTCCCTCTGGCGCTGCCACTGCCAGTTCCACCCGTCGGCACGTGTTCGTCAGGAGTTTTGCCGTCTCCACCAACTTCACCCTGGCAGCTCCCCGTGTCCTCAACCGCTGTAGTACCAGCCTTGCCTCCGTCACGCCGTGCCTAGTCCCCGCCGCGCCGTCCATCGACACCCTGCGCGTGTCATATACGCTGAAGTCACATCGACGTGGTGGTCCCTCTTCGCTGATCGCCTTCCTCACCGTAGTAGGCGTATCACGTGGAGGCGGAACCGCCATCACTCGTTTGTCCCCACGCTGCTTCATCAGGTCGCCTACAGCTCGCTCCTTCGTCATCTCTAGCGCCTTCGCGAACAGCACCCGCGCTCTTGTCGACACCCCCCCCGCATCTATTCGGTTACCGCAGCCTGCAGGTACTGCGGCGTACCAGCACCACTGTCAGTCATGTCGTCACTACCAGGCATGGGCTTGTTGTCCCCGCTCGGCGCGTGTACGCTGCTCCAATCGTCAAGCTGCCTTCCTATCAATTCGTTCAGGTTCTGCTCTTCTGTCAGTGCGGGCTGCTCCACCCTTTCGATCTTCGCGCGCTTTTGGGATCGCGCGTCGCTCTCCGGATTATCTTTCCTCGCTCCGGAGGCTAGCGGCTCCTCGTGCATGGCGCCATCCTCATTCTGAAGTCCCGTCTCCTGCTCCACGTTCGTCACACTAGAGACCATTGCTGCATCCTTCCCGACGCCATCCCCTGTTCGAGGACGCCTGTCGATTCCTTCATCTGACGTTGCCGTCCCCGACTGCTCTACGTCTCCTCCAGCTCCGATCACAACGCCAGACGACGCACGTTTCGTAGCACAAGCCGGTTCTCCTCCCTGTCGTTCCTCGAGTCTCCTCTTAGCGCCACCGTGCCTCTCTCGAGCTTGCCAGCTGCGCGCTCGCGCTCGCCGCGCACGTTCTGCTCGAAGCTTACCCGGATAAGGCCTTGCGAGCTGTAAGGCCGGGGTCAGTACGCTCGCCCGGCGTTTCTCGCTCCTGGTCCGTCGTTCTCATCCGACTCAGGCGCCCTCGTCGTTCCACCGGCCGCTAGATCCGTCCGCATTTGAAATGGTCCTCGTTACCGCAATAGAAGCACTCTGTTCTCGGACGGGGCACGAATGGTGTCCGCTGTGTCTGTCTTGCCTAATACCGTTCTAGGTTCTGCAAGCTTGTCTCTCTGGCGGCGTACGTTGAGTTGCCTGGCCCATCGTAGACGTTACCGCAACTACCGTTGCCTCCGTATCTACCTTCCACTTTCAGAGTCTTCGCCGGCCGTTTCACCTGATCCGTCCCACTCGGTCACCGGCCCCGTGTCAGCCGCTAACTACATTCTCCAACCCGCCAAGTCCTGCCGGCGCCTGGTCATTCGTTGCTGTTGCCGCTGCCGCTAACGACCCCTGCCCGTGTTGGGCTTCACGTCCGTCCCAACGAGACATTGCCGTATTGACGCCTACGCCGTACCCCTCTCCATAGTCACCGATGTGCGGCATCGCCAAGTTCACCGCGTCATCGAGCATCTGGGGTCGGTGGCCCCGTACGTGTGTTGCCCCCTCATCGCTGCTCATCCCTTTCAAGAACGCATTGACAAGCCAATCCTCACGTACTTCGCCGCGTTTCGCAATCTCGCGCAACGATCGCGCGTACTCTACCAACCGCTCCCCTCGCATTTGTCGTCGTGCATTCAGTAGGTCAACTACATTCGACCCAGTGCGTTGAGTCATGTACTTGGCCCGCAACATCGCTGACAGCGTGATGGTGCTCTCATCTTTCGGTTGCACAGATTCCATCGCCGTTGTGGACCATCTTTTGGCCTCGCCATCCACATTCAAAGCCACTTCATGATATAGCTTATTCTCCTTCCACTGGATCCCCATCGTCGCTGCCTGGCGACGGACTTCGGCTCGAACCGTCTTCCGCCACATCGCGACTGGCATCGTATCGTCAATCCCTTTGAATTTCGTCAACTTCAACGCTTTCGCCTTCTCGCGCACGATGACCGGCAGGTATGGCACGTCGTCATCCACACCAGTTCTCGTCGCTGGTTTCACCGGTGGGACCGGTGGTGTTCCCCCAAGCCCGTCGCCGTCCGGTCCGCGTCCGTCTCCAGCTCGTTGCATCCGTGTTGTGGCTGTGGCAGTGCCCGTGTTTGCTTCCCCGTTGCCACCACCGCTTTTAGCGACTTCACGGGTCAGCATGGTCACTTGTTGGCCGCCCTCAGAACCTCCGTCGTTCCCAGTGGTGAGCACATTGAAGCTTGTCCTGCTCTCGCTCAAGCTGATAGCTCCCGCTCTTGACGTCCGGTAACACGAAGCGATTTGGAATTTCTGGTGGAAGCAAGGATCTGTACGAATATCCAGGAATTAGGTAATGGATACAGGATCGCCAAGTGCAAGTGTGTGGAAAGAAAAGTGACTGTGGGATGTCAGAGAAGTGATTGGCATGTAGGAGAGCTAAGGATGGGTCTTAGAGTATGGAAGCATTGTGGTGCTCAGTCCAAACTCGCCCTCGTCCTGACTACGGGTACTAAAAATTGTGGAAAGTGTTGGTGCAAACGTATTGTACCAAACACCCTGTATTGCCTTAGTTCAACCCAGGAAACGTCATTCCCTAGCTCGAGAACATCACCACCAAGGACTATTTACTCACAAGTCTCACGATCCAAGAGGAGATGGACAGCAAATGGAGTTGTGATGTGTTCTACAAGCAGTGTGGAACGTTGTATTCCAGCGTCCGTCAAAGTATCCCAGAATTCCGTGATTAATTCCTGAATCCCGACTCATAACCCCTGAATCCTGAAGGAAATCTCTGAGTCCAGACGTCAAAGTGTCTGGAACCAAAGATATCTACGTTTGTATGAAGATATTACGCTATGAATCCAAAACTTCTACGGGAACCGAGACAGGATCCAGAGATTCAAGTGTATTCCGATGGATTCTATATCATAATGTGCTATGTAGTCTCTTCTGGAATCAGAGAACTGATTCGAAGTGTAACGCGATCACATGGTGACAAGCCAGTGCGAAGTGAGGTGATGTGCCTTATATCTGATGATGTTACGTGGATATATAATGGAACCAAGTGTGTTTGAAGTTCAACCGTGATGAGTGTACT
>NBNE01001226.1:0-13767 GCA_002215365.1 Phytophthora megakarya | reverse complement strand
CGTTCAAGGATCATCCAAGGGCCGATCAAGGTTAGATCAAGATATCCGATCGTGATCGTTGATCGTGCCGATCGTGTTTGTCGATCGCCGATCACAAGATAAGGTATGTATCCAGATTACGGGCAATCGTAGAAAAGCAGCTGAGGATGGGTTAGGAAACATAGGGATAAAAGTAAACAGACTCGTAAACAGACTCGAATTTGCACCCGCCTTCGCCTGGAATCGGGGATATCTTTGGCCTCTCAAGCGCGCAGACGGTAAGGACATAGGAGCTAGTGTAGCGGTTATGACTGGATAATATATTGGCCAGCTTTGCCCTACCTAGTAACTTGTCCTCAAGCGTTAATTATTAATCGTAAGGCATTGGTTGCTTGGCCTAACGGTTACATCGGATCTCGACCCACCAAGTTCCCCGCTATTGGAAGCGGCAAGCACATCAAGTAAGGGGGAAGATCCCTACACCAAGACCTGGATCAACAACCAGGCAGCTCGATCGCGACTAAAGGACTCGTCAGCGACCGAGATCAACCCAGGTCGAGGTAGAGCGAAGAAGTTCCGCGCTATCTCTAGTCCCTGCGTTCAGCCCTCATCGGATATACATCGAACGAGTCACCCAGGAGAGCGTAACCCGCCCGCCGTCGGGTACACAAGGTGAGCAAGACACAACCAGATCACGGATCATCGGAGGACCCCCTTCGTTAGTCGGTGTCCGGGCACAAGTGGTATCGGGAACTGCGATCACAAGATTTTCACGGATTCCGCTTCGCCACAAGTGCAGGAAGTTTGGACATCGCCCGGAGAAGCATTGAACTGATTTGATATGTGGACGTTGCCGCCGACGTGGTCACCCGACCCAAAGTTGTACGACCAAGCAACGACCGAAATGTGATGACTTTCACGATGGACGTTGTGAAGAGTCGAAAGCTTTTCAAGAAATCAAGAAACCCCGAATTGAGGGCCAGTGACCGAGATAACCCACAATGTATGACCTCCATGATCGCGACGAACCTGTTCCTTTGGATATTCGATAAAGTGGTTCAGACCGCCATTGACGCTAGAACCCGAAGGTCGGCCTGAATTCAAGTTGAACTTTGGTGAACGATATGGCTGGTGGGTAGAGTATGATCCCGAGGAGGATAGACGTCAGTGTGCTACTGGTCACTGAGCAGTGAACTATTTCAGGACGCAGACACCACTTGACACCGGAGCGACTTTGAGTATGATCAGTTTGGACCTTGCGGGTAGGCTCAAGATCAGGTTAAACTCACAGAAGCGAATCAAGGTGTCAGGGTTAGATGGCGTCCCGAGCTATATCACGGCGAGTGTGCAAGTCAAGATCAGTTTAGGTGACGAGTTGTGTATGTCCTGGATGTTTGGGTTACGAGCAGTAGAGAAGGAGTGGATGCGTATTTGAGAATGGATTTCATGTTGAGCAGACGCTCAGGAGAAGCAACTCAAGGGCATCTTGAAAAGACATCGGAAGGTTTGCTGGGGTCATGGAAACGGTGCTTCGCCGCCTGCACGAGGTGTTATCTGCGACTTAAATGTTGGTGAAGTCGAGCCAGTGGTCCCGATCGGTCGGTCCACATTTGGCGATCAAGGTTTACAAATTTCAAACGTACATCCCCTATGATAGTTCTTACTATCGTTTGAACTACAAATTTACAAAGCTGTGACTTCGCACCGAACAGCTCTGGATATTGGTACATTCGCAGTTCGAAGAACTGTCGTTAGGGGCTGTGCTATAGATGTCATCAAGCAACATTCGTACAACATTACACAAATGCTACATTTGTGCAACAATGCAATACATGCTCGCTTTGAGCGCTACTAATACAGCAAGCATCATCGATGCCCATCCACGGTTTGGAATTTAGAATTCAACTTCCGCGACGTGCATTTTCCACCCACTAGCATTAAGCTTCGCGAGTCTGATCGAGTGCCTGGGGTTCTACGTGTCCTAACCACAATCTACCCCCGCTAGTACTTTGAACACTGCTAATATAACACGTGTCGGGCAGTCACTACCGTAGATGGTTCCTATCTAGTTGCCTGTCCGATCGTTGATACACTCCGCGACGTTTAGGGTGCGGTGCATACTCGGATGCACGACCGTGTTTTGAACTTCCACGACCAAGTCCTTGAATCGGGAAAGAACCGACTAAAATTCTTATAGTCGCATGGAAAAAGACATATATTGAGAACAAAGTATTAGCTCGCTTCGAAAACATGCAACTAAAGGACTTCTGCCTGTTGCCTCAGTAATTTGGTCAACTGTCTTGTTTGGTATCGATCGTCAACTCGCTTAGTTTAGTGGTGATCTGGCACGTCTTGCCCAAAAACAAACGCAATTTGGACAGCTGGGCTCCCATTAGCGGCGCTACAAGAAGAAACTCGTTTGTGTGCGTTATCTGCAGATACTATACGGTCCCTTGAGCATGGCATATTTTAAACAAGTTTGAGCTATGACTATATTCAATTTCTTTTTCTTCAAACTGCGCATCCCCCGGGTGCACCACCCTGTACTTTACCGCTTCAACCACCATGTTTTCTTTAACATTATTGAAATACAGGATTTCATCAATATGTATTGATAAAATAGTCACAATCGCACTGCTGTTTACCTTCGTGCATCTCCTGCGTGTGTGCCAAAAATCCCACATTATCCCTTGAGTATCGTCAAAGTGCTATAAGAAAATATGCAGGTGTAACCGCCAAACGTTTCGATGTCTTCATTGGTACAGTTGTGAATGTTACTCGAAAGGATTAGATATATTTTTCAAAAATCATACAGCCAAGGTTTCTTAAAACGGGCGGGTGAAATGGACCTCAAATCTATCTGGAGAGCTCAAAATAAAATAAACTTCAGTGGGATTTGCGCGTTAGGAGCAGCTCGCAAACTTCGTTCTACCGTCAAACAATACTCTATTCAATTTGTCGGGTGAATTGTCGGCACCCAGAGGACTTATAAAGGGCTCATTTGGTAGCTAGGATTCACTTAGCCCAAAGGATTTGTATTGGATTTGAAAGCAGTGACATCCGTTCCGACAATGGGCTCCAAAACATGGTAAAGCATGAAATTGATCCATTTTTTATCCATGTTTAGTAAAAGCACTTGTTTTCAGTATGCATAAAATCATATGGCGGCCAAAAGTAACGAATAAGTAGTGATAGTGTATTTTCTCTTGGACGATAATTTGTGACAGTAGGGAGAGACTATATTATACCGATTAGAATAGTTCCGTAATATACGTGGCAATAACTTCGTTCTCGATAATGAATGACTGCCGTTATTTTTATTTCCTCATCGTTTCTAATTTGTTTCTTTTTAACAATGAATAACCAACTAAAACAGTTTTAGTTGATCACACTTTCACTTCTTCATATTCTTTTAAGACTATGAACGTACCAGAAAAAGTTTTATTGTTAAATATTTAGTTTATAACCATTAAAACATTGTACAAAATTAGAGGCCAACCCATTAATAGTTTCCTACGATAAATCGAAACTCAAATTGCCCCGGTAGATAATGATTTTGCCAGATTTCCATTATTTTCTCCAGGAAACAGCTACACGATAAAACTTCACCATCGGATCCGTTTTGGGATTATTTCAAAAATACGGACGTATTCTCCTATATTTATTCTGCCCACCATGCTGACGGCCGCCCTTATCAGAGTCGCCTCCCATGTTATGCTTCACATTTGTTGTGCTGTATTTCATGCAAATATACCATCGATTGTGTTGAAGTCGCTCCGAGAGCTTGCGTGCGGCCTATTTTGTGGTTCCTATAACGTTATAAATGACGTGCATTTTTCTACGTTGTGTGGTATAATATCTCAAATACTGACTGAGCTACATACTCTAAAGGGTCAAATGAATATGTGTTTACTCATACAACTCTGCTAGCTGTCCTTCCAAGTTTTTTCGTAATACGTGTTAAGTTCGGTTGTGCGAACTTAATATCTACTGTAACCGTAGTCGCATATATTTCTACTGTCTCGCTTGCGCCAGATGAGTGTCAAGTAGTTGTGAATTCGACACGAGGAGCCTTGGAGTTTGTCTGGGTCTATCTAGACGACATTATTGTGATGTCAGCATCTTTTGAAGAGCGCCTTAAGCGTGTGGTATTTCAGCGTCTTCGCGAGCGCGGTCTCACTATTCACACTGGAAAATCGAAGTGGTTCACCGATAGCGTTTCCTACCTCGGCTACAGAATTAGTACGAGTGGTGTGACGCCACTACATGACAAAGTATCCGTGATCCAGGCCATCGCTGCCCCGCGCACCGACGATTTATTGGTATTGGTAAATTTTTATCGAGATATGTGGCCGTGGCCTCGCTGTGCACACATCTTGGCACCGCCGACTGCTCTAAAGTCGCCACAAGGATCGTACTGGTGGAGCGGTGTTGAACAACGAGCATGATGTGTCAATGCGGCTTCCGAATGAAAAAGCCAAAGTGAACTTGTTTAGAGTTACTTCTCCTACATAGTTCTCGTATTGCTCCTTTCTCAGAAACTTCCTTCTTCGGTATCATCTTTGAGTTCCTAACTGTCGAGTCCATCGGATCTCTCACCTGGTACTTTCTCCAGCATTAGCTTGTCACAACATCCTCTCCCATGCTGGACGATTGGAACGGTTTCACTCTGCGCATGTGGATGCTTGCTTGGTATTTTCTCTTATCAATGACGAGTATGCCATCGCTGCGAACGCTGAACACTCGAAACGGCCCATCAAACAGAGGTTGCAACTTTGGCGCACGTTGGTTGCTTCTGGTGACCATGACGAGATCTTCTGGCTTGTACTCGTGTTCTTTGCGCCCTGTGTTTTCTTTTGCATTTGCTCTCTTGACTTGTAATTCCTTGTGTTTCTGCTGGCGCTGTCAGTCGACTTCGGATGGTACATCAAAGAGCATTTCTCGCCCAAAAACAGCCTGACTTGGTGACATTTTTTCATTGTGAGGTATTGCGCTCGTAGCGCGAACATCACTGAAGAGAGACAATTTCCCACTCTCCACGATTCCAAATTACAGTGGTGCGTAACTTGTTGTTGATAGTTCTATGTACCCTTTCAATTACCCCGTTTGCCTGTGGTTTTTTTGCCGTGTTACCGGCGTATTCTACGCCGTAACTTTGCAACAGTTCTTGAACTTCGGCCCGAAACTCTGGTCCTTGGGCGTAAATACAGCGTTCTGGGTGCGGATACCGATTAAACCATTGTTGATCAACTATTCGGGCTGCTTCTGCACTCGTACCGTGGTCCATGTTTATAATTTCTACGAGTCGGGTGCTGGTATCGATAATAGTAAGAGCCCGCCATCGGTTTTCACTCTCCAATGGGCCTAGGGAATCCACTCCAATGTCCGACCACGGACGCACTCCCATGTTTTTTACCGGTATTTTCCCGTATTTGGGTCCGCGATCTTTACTTCGTGCGCATGTCTTACAATTCCGCACCCATTGCCGTATGGCTTCGGTCATTCCGGGCCACGTCAATGTCGCTTTCAGCGACTCGCGCATGATTAGTTTCCCCGGATGCATTAACCATTCGTGGTATGTATGCAACTCGCTGTTGACTAATTCTAATGGCAGTATGATCCTCCCGTTCGCTTTGCTGACTATTACTAATGTGTTACCAATCGCACGTCTTGCGACCGTCGCTCCTTCGTGAAGATTAGAATCGGCGCTGCGTTTCCGCGATATCCACGAGCGAAAGCGAATTCAATGGGAGTTTAACGATACCCGTATTTGCTGAGACCTCTTCAGCACTTATTTCGTCTGTTGACGTTCGGGTTGGCAACCTTGAGAGCGCATCCGCCACGAATGTTTCGTGATCCCGGATATACACCATCTCAGGCCCAAATTCTTCGATCTCAAGTCTTCATCTTAGAGTTTGTTCATTGTTGAACGTAGATTGAATGGAATTCTTGTGATCAGTGAAGATCCATAGTCGACGACCCCACAGGATAGACCGAAATTCACGCAACATCTCGCGTACACTCAGTAGTTCCTTTTTGTTCATGGTGTAGTGCTGCTGCATCGCAGTACACTTTTGTGACCAGAACACAAGTGGTCTCCCCTTCTGCATTATAACGCCGCTCAACTGGTGAGCCGATGCATCCGTATAGAAATCAAATATTTCGTTAAAGTCAGGATACGCCAGCAATACTTGCTCCGCTATCATTTTCTTGGCATTCACAAACGCCTCTTGTTCAACTACTGTCCTTGATACGGACGCTTAATGGAAGTTAACGCTGTCAGTGGAGCGAGCGTCCTCGATCGCCCATGCCACATATCCTTATAATAGTTCACCATCCCAATAAATCTTCTTAAATCTCGGATGTTCTTGGGTCTGTCGAGTTTCATGATCGCATCGATCTTCTTCGTAATTGGTCGTTTTCCTTCCACACTCACGATATATCCTAAGTATTCCACTTCCTTCATGCAAAATTTGCTCTTCGTAGCATGAATTACAAGTCCTGCCTCTTGCAGGCGTGTCAATACTACTCTCAGATGCTCCAGATGCTCTTCGAACGTAGTCAAGCTATCTCAAGAGCTGTTGCATAACGGCGTGAAATTCGTCTGGTGCCGAACTAACTCCCATGGGCAATCGACAGTATCGGAACTTGCCCCAAGGACGAACTACAGCGGTGTACGGACGGCTTTCATGTGCTAGCACGCGGCTATAATATCCCATAACTAAGTCTAATGCACTCACATATTTCGGCTGGGGTAGCTCCCGCATCATGTCCTGGATCTTGTTTAGCGGGAAGTACCGTCTCTCCCAGCAACGATTCGATGCACGGAAATCTCGGACTTGCAATGGTTGTCTGACCTTCCTCGTCACCGCTTTCTGTCGTAGAAATGCTCCGATTCCGAGAGCATGTAGAGTTGAGCTCGTCAGCCTTGTACTGTGCGCGTAGAAACTCTGAAATGGACGGGTACTACAGAACGTGTCCAATTAAAGCTCGCGACGGCTGCACTCGGTGCAGAAATTTCCCGCGGTGGTTGCAGGTTACATCTTTGTACTTGCCGTCTCGAACGTTAGTAAACTCCTCCCATATCGGGAAATTTGGTCGTCCTTTGCGCGAATAATCGCTGCACACCTCATCGGACCATCAAGACCAGCGTGGCGACAAGAAGTAGCACGACAGCCAACGGCAGGCTTGGATGCAAGTTTCAGATGATCGCAAAATGGCGCGAAATCCCAATTTGAAAGGTGGCTACATTGAATTTGCAGATGTAATAATATTGTTCTTAATAAGATGCATTTGATGCCATTAAAGTGCGTGCATCTGACCAAAAGTAGTTGCGTCCCAATTGCGAATCCGTTCGTGAATACAAACTTCGGCACAGTCTGTTTCAACAAACCGTTGTTTCACACTTCACAGACTTGCACATACCCAGCGCCACGTATACCTCCTCTCGACAGGAGCATGCTACCCAGGCCCGAATGCAACTCGTAGCAGTCGTGCTCGGCTATGAGCTCCCATGGCAAGTTTTCGTCATCACTCGTGCGCAGGAAGCCTATTTTATCGATGCGATCACGGTCGGCAACATCCACAATGTGGATTGACTCCCGGAGTACATTGTGGTCACAACTCGTACACCCAGTCTCGTCGAGTCTGTCTGCATCAAGCGTCAGCTGAAGGTGCTACAGGATGGTACTGTTGGACTTGGCAGACACGGGAGATACTCAGATGAAAATTGGCACTTCCGGTGCAAAATGGCGGTTGCCATGTTTGTTTTCAGAACCGGTGTTCCATTTAGGATCGTGGAGCATCCATATTTTTGGAAACGTTGACATGTGTTTGTCCATCGATAGTATTCCCAGATCGACATCAACTGGACGACGGTCTACTCACAGCAGCATATAAAACTGAATGGAATAGTGTAATTGCAAAGATAAAGGAGCCAAATTATGTTGCACTTATTTCAGATGGATGGTCCAATCCACGGAGTGAAAGTTTAATCAACTTTATTGTTGTGGCGCCGGGAATAAGGTCGTTCCTGTGGTGTTGCCGCGCAACAGGAAAACATACCAAGACTGGGGCGTATATTGTAGAAATGATCCGCGAAGTAATTGATGAAATCGAAAGCAAAATTGGCAAAGGCAAGGTCGTTTCAATTACAACCGATAACGCGTCAAGTATGCAGAGTACGTGGAACATTTTTGAAACAACACGTCCGGGTTTTATGGCTACTGGCTGCGCTGCTCACGCTCTCAGTTTGCTGATGGAGGACGTCCAAACGTCTAAAACTCTGAAAACTATTTTACGTGAAGCTAAAGAGATATCATGTTTTATCCGGAGCCATACAGCGACAAATTCCCAATGTTCTACCGTTCAATCAGCGAATCCTCAGGCTGTCAACGAGGGTTAAAGCTTCCCATCGTGACCCGTTGGTATTCGGCTTATGAGTGTATCAAACTTGTTATGCAGAATGAAATTGCGCTTCGGGAACTTTTTGCTGACCGTGAATTGTTGAGCAAATATGATCCAGCAACAGTGTCGATGTTAACGGAGCTTGTTGCTTCGGTAGTGTTTTAGGGAAAGGGTGCGGTAGCATTGTAATTACTGGAGCCAATTCATAAGTGTCTTGCACACTTTGAAAGTGATCGAGTTTGGCTTTCAGTTATCTACCAGCATTTCGGGGAGCTCGGATCCCAGGTCATATACAACAACAATGAAACTGGTATTGGAAAACCTCTTCGCGCCTTTTTAGGGAACGAATTGAGTATCGATGGGGGATTATTTGCAAAAATACAATGATCATTTCCTATTTGCTAGACCATACCACATCGACTTCTACATTTTTCGGTGATGATAAAATTTACACGATCCAGGCTCTTGTGAACCTTGCAGATGCGTTGGGGTACGGTGAAGTTAAGCGGGAATAACTGCAACGGGAGTTAACTCAGTTTATGCTAGATAAACTTTCATGGAATGTTTGAAGCGTTTACTACAAAGCATCACCACCAGAATGGCGGAGATGGACAGGACCCTACAAGTATCCTATATTCGCCCCATTAGTCCAAATGGTCTCTACAATTCCGACCGGCTTCAGCAGCTGCTGAGCGGTCATGGACCATTTTCAAGTTTATACACTCCTCTCGACGAAATCGCTTGGACAACAAAAATGTTTTAAGCTAGCGTTCATCTGCTCAAACCGAGGTGCAAATAATGCAATCGGGCCGATTCTTTATGGTACAGTTGAAGATTTTGAAGTCGAGACGAGCTCACTTCCTTCTCAACCTACAACTTTAAACAAGGTTGTTGGTGAAGTAATTGATCAACATTCAAGAGATAGAGCAACTCGTCGAAGATTCAAGTGATCGTGATGATGATAGTGTTTGAGGGTGCACACTAGGGAGACGAAGATCATTTTCAGGGTTTAGGGTTGAAATTTTGAGTTTTGCCTCTGTGTGTTGGTTATGACGCATGCATCTTATTATTTGATACATGCATCTTAATCGGGTCTCCTCTTCGTGCATGCATCTTACCAACATTATGGAGGGGCGCCACGTTCCGGAACCCTTCGAGGCGTGTATCCGGCATTACAACATGCTAAGTTCACGTCAGTTCGCAGAGGACAAGCAGTTCGTCCTTGCCAGCTTTAACTACTTGTGGCGCAGAAGATGTACACTCAGTAGGGATCAAGTCTCGGCGGAATCCCGAGATTTTTGTGCTGTACAGCAACAACTCAATGAAGCACTACTACAAGTGCTGAAGGACAAACAATCCAACCCCAAGGTTGCGCCACGTCGGCAAGTGTCCGCGACTCGAACGCGGTCGCCTTCCTCTGAAGGGTTGAACTTAGCGGCAGCTTGATGTAGGGGGATCAACAGCGAGCGGCCACAATGTCGACTCCGGGCGTTTGCGTACCAGTCGCGGTTTGAGTGACCGGCTCTTTGTGATGCTCACTCTTAACGTAGAGGATTAGTTTGTGATGGCGCAGTACTGGGGTATCACCTCCGTTCACACGCTGTTTGATGGTCCGTTGTCTGCGCCTCCAGAACGGTCGACCCTCCACAGCGCAGCCATGCGCAACGACACGGGGTCTGTTTGTACGAAACATTGACGCTTTCACCAAGCACGTGCTCGGTGTGCCCTGAAACACATAAAAGACATGTGATTCGATGGATTGTTTGGACCTGTGTGAGCCTTTTGGCATGGATGAAACTCAAGGCGACGGAACGCTCAATGTCCATTTCTTGGTATGAATGGTGGACGCACCACCGAACAGTGAAGCATTTGCCCCATCGGTAGCTGCGCACGGCGGAGAGTTCTATCGCGAGGTTGAGGCGTTCACCGACAGCGTCGTGTCAACGTCGATGCCGTTGAGTGTTGCGGACTCGTCGCGTATTTTCTGTACTACGTAAATAATTACATCCCAGGATTGCAATTGAGTCAGAATACTCCTATATCAGGTACCCTGTCGAATTCGATTGATGGGTATACGCTGAATGTTACGGTTTTCTGTTAGAAAGAATAAACCGTTGGCTTTTTATTTTATATTCGGATGTTGACCCATCGGCACGAAATATGCTAGCACTACCATTTTAATTTGATACCCGTGTATATAATATGAAGCCTTTAGCTAATAATATTTATGTTTGATAATCGCATTTCACCGTTTTATGGAGAATATGATAAATGACCTGTCCCTTGAACGATAATTTGTGACAGTAGCCATTTCCTAAAATATAATTATTTAATATCCCAACCTCTGACTTTAATACTATTAAATTAATAGGATGACAATTTTTACAGTCACGAACCCTGGACAATTTGAGAGTTAATACGGGTTTGTTGAGCATGTTGATCCGCCATTTGAGTCACCTACTTCGTGCAATTACTTAAGTATTAAGTATAACAGCACCGTGCGTTGCTGCAATGTAGCGAGATGATCCATTCGCAAGGCGAATGTTTCACATCCCGTGTTTAAACGTTAAGAACGAACATGATATGTAATTTGTACCTGCTAGTTGAGCCACCGATTAAAGCTCAAAAGCAAAGACGAGAGTGATAAGTAGATGTCTGGAATTAGGATATCAGGAGGAGCCGGAATAGCTTCTGTACTACCTTAAGTTCGTTTAGAGAGGCTAAATAATAAGCATACCGAACTTAATACATTTCTACTGTATTGTGGACATACAGATATCTTCAATATAGGAATCAAGTACTTTTCTACTGGATCAAGGAAATTCCTCAGAACAATCACATTACCACACCCAAATTGAACTGTATAGTACGCGCACAAAGAACGACCTCGACGACGCACCTAGTAATCAACGTATAGGAGCTGATAGTCGAGTATCGACTCCACGCCCGCTTGCACATTTCGAATCGCGAAGAGGTCACATCGCTCGAGACCACGAACGTCCCACTTCTCAAACTCGCACTTAGGATTACATGGATTGCTTACAAAGCATGTTCAACCACCAAAATGGGTGTCGTCAGTGAGTTTGTTCGCGCTCCAGTGCAGCATGTAGTGATGCTTAGTATAGATTGTTTTTTTCAGAAATTCTTGTAAGAAACAATACCTTAACTGTTTTAGCTTTTGGTTTGTTATGGGGTTTGTTATCCGGGATATCATGTAAATAAGTATATATTATCTATGAAAGTTAGCTCAGGTATGATAGTAGAGAAATAACCCTGTCTGTGGGTACGTCGAAATTCTCATTTCACAAGTATAAGTCGCTTACACACGTATTGCTCAACAAATGTAGTGGGCTGAAAGTTTTAGATTCATAACACAGGTCAAGATATGACCGCTTGAAATAAGCTATATTTTTGGTGTTAGTAGGGAGCACAGCAACATTTTAAGGCATCCAAAAACGACTGTAAATGTATACTAAAATGAAGATAACCTCTGTCAAACTTCTGACAAACAAAGTCTTCCGACGCCTCACTTATCATTCTTGGGAAAGAGAATGTCATCCGACATCGACATTAAGCTGGATAGCGCCCCAGCTGCAGAGAGGATGTCCTGTTCTCGTATCTCAGAATATGTCAGCTCTGGCAGCTCTGGTTGCTCGTCATCATAATCTTTGTCGTCTCCGGATGCTGCGTTTAGTGTCTGCGCAAGTACATTCTCGCCAAGCGGGTTATTCACGATTGCAACTTTGAATGCTTGGCGCTTACGGTCGACCGTCATGACTTTGCCCTTCGCATTATCAGCAATTGCAGATTGGTTTTCAACCTGTCCACTGGAAATCCTACTTCAGGGTGGGGTATGGCTATGTTTAGCAACTTTCTGCTGACGTTCGACACCAGCTGTTGAAGCTGGAGCTAAGTATATGTGGTGTAGTAAATCACTTGTGAACCAACGGTAAGAAGGACCACAAAACTGGGAGGCCGGGTTGAGGTCAGTCCCTGTCAACGAAGACTGACGGCCAAGTTCTGTGATTCTCATTGGTCGATAAACCAATGGTGACGAAGAATCAAGGAAAGGGGGCCATGCCGAAGACCGATCCAAAGTAACGGGCTTATCAAGTGGTCGAGTCATCGGCATGTCCTAAATCCAGCGACTAGACTCAACAGAACGTGAAACCACTCAAGATTCATGTTCAGGAAGGAACTTGCGACTCGTCAAACCAGCGGGAGTTTCTAGGAGTTCCATAACGGACGCGTTTATATTAGATATTTGTATATGACTATAGGAAACATTAAGGATTAGATCAGCCCATAAGGGTAAATATAACAGAACAGATTTTCCCACCAACCTCAAGAGTCAAGTCCGACCACGCAGCGGTAATTCCTGTGTGGTATAGTGTCGTACTTGGTAGGTAGGATTATGCCTGTCAGTGTGCACGCGAACTAGTGTTTTGTGCTGTACGCCCGTGGCAAAGCCAAGAGAATTGGCATTGGGTATTGGGTATTAGGGCGAGTCTTCGCCATTGAGATCCTACCATACATTGGGAGGCGGAGCGACAGATTACGAGTCTTCGCCATACATTGGGAGGCAAGGTTTGTCATGCTTATTATTCCAGCGCGGGATAAACACCGGCACCCATGTAGAGACCCGTATAAGGCCAGTACCCTTCCGCTGTTGGGACTACGTGGTATATTGAGTGTATGTGGGCATCCTAGTCCTGCCCGTGATTGGATTGCCGAAGTTTTAGTGGTTGACCTGCGGGAACCAAAGTACACAGAGACACAGACCAACCCGGTGCAAGGGATCGTACTAAGGCCTTCGGGTTCTTGGGTTGACCCCAAATAAGCCTACCAAGTCTTCGTGACGAAGTGGGTGTTGTTGGAGGGAGGTGTACCTATATTTTGGACGTATTCCGATACGACATATATATTGAGCAGAATTCGAGACAAAGTGGGGTATTTTGTTTGCGCTTGAGACCATACCATTCGCAGCAGTGAGTGCATTTTACTCGAGCAGTCTTGAAATCGCCACGTGCATGATCTACAAAATGATCCCAGACACCACCGCGCTTGCGACCTATTGTGAAATGAAAAATGAGTGTGATACGAGCGCTTGAAAAGTCCACCATCAAGTGATAGACGCGGATAAGAACATCTTCAACTCCAACCTTGACCAGCCAAATGGTTTTCAACCTGAGGAAGAGAATAAAAGACGTTTTAAACCGAACCAATCAATAATGCTTAGAGCTACAATACGGACTCAGCGTTACATTACTGAATGCGAGAACACAAACTCGCAAACAGCCTACCTGATAGCGGATCTTGGCGTCGTGGTCGTAAACCTGTCGTGTTGGGAAATCACGATTGTAATATAACTCCGTTCCCTCA
>NBNE01001225.1:0-13773 GCA_002215365.1 Phytophthora megakarya | reverse complement strand
CTTACTACAGAAAACATACTGTAGTAAGAGTCTTCTGGGATGATAGCTTTGCGAATGCGGTCATCTGCAAGTAGCCCGTCACCAGCGAAGTACACGCACGCAAGATTCACTGTTTATCCTGCCTTGTATGTTCAACATTTGTGCAGGAAACGAAAACTCAGGGATGCTGATACTTCACCATAGAATAGACTTGTTCTAGATCGTTGGTGGCTAGAAAACTAAAATGCAGAGATCCCCTTACCAATAACATATAAACCGTGTTGTGACCAATTTGAAAAGACATTGAAAAATATTCCGTTTCTGGTATTATTAAACGTTACGTACAGCACCGGTATAACGCATTCAACTCGTGAAATCGGTATCATCTTCAGGCGAACATCTTCAGAATCTTCACTATGTCTGTGTCTCATATAAATGAGTTTGACGCTGAGCTTGCAGGCTATGCTCCTCATCCTTTGAACCAAGCGAGAGAGGCTCAGAATGATAGAAAACAGGTACACAATGCGATAGAATACTGCAATCCAAGCAATATCTCGAGGTGATCGGTTTAGATATCACCACAAGAGGGAGTGTGGTATGTAAACAGCTTTATATACACTTATCAATAGAATTTACCGTTCCTAATCCTGCGTCTGGTCGATCTCCATACTAATTCTATAGGATTCTATATGACTTCCTAATCCAAGAGATGAAATGCTTCCTAATTGAGGGGTTATTAGGAAATTCGGAATAATTCCTATTTTGCAGATGCCTGCCTATTCAAGAGGGACCTTCAGCCAGACATCCAAAAGAGGTGTTATGTATCACACACCACGAGGTCTCAGGACCGTCCTGGCCCCCGACTAAAACCACCCAGCAGTAGTAAATATATAGCTTTCCTATCAGCCAATCAAACGCGTGGGGATACGTTTGTATCACGTAGCTCTCCATCTCTAGTTAAAAGTGTATCCATCTTTGACACTTTCAAACGCGCGGGAAGATAAGGCAAGTGGAGACAAATGGTGCTCGTGCAGTTACTCGAGGGCAGTTTATCGGCGGCTACGGACGTGCGTGCGCAGAGCGAGGCTCGCCTGACGGAGCTGCTGCGCACGCCTGGCTTCGCTCTGCAGCTGGGCGAGTTCCTCTTCTCCGCGGAGGCGTCTGAGGCGCAGCGCCAGCTGTCCGCTCTGCTGCTCAAGAAGCTCGTGACGTCCTATTGGGTGACCAGCGAGGAGCAGCAGGCCGCGGTGTACGTGGTGCCGGAGCAGGAGAAGACGCAGGTAAAGCAGGCGCTCGTGCTGGCGCTGCAGCAGCGTCTGGAGCTCTTCACCGGCAGCAAACTGCAGACCGCATTGTGTCTCATCCTCACGGCCATCTTCGAGCGCGACTGGCCCGACCAATGGACCGAGATCCTGCCGGCTGTGATGGCCATGATCTCCGGCCAAGACAAGCTCCGTATCGACTTTGCCGTGCGCTTCTTGTCGCTGGCAGGAGGCCACTTCTCCAGCGACAACTGCTGCGAGCTCGTGGCCTCTGTGTTCCCCCATTTGCGTCGAGTTTTTGTCCTTTCGACCGAGTTTCCGGCGGGCACGAGGTCGCGAATCGCTCGCATTGTGCAGAGCAGCCTGCTGATGGTGGGCATGGAGGCGCAAGTGGGCAATGCCACAGCTCTGAAGTTGCTGCATGAGAACATGACGCAGTGGATCGCGCTGTTCCTGGAGCAACTGGCATCGCCCGTGCAGAACGTCAAGGATTTTTCCATCAAGATCCAGATCTTGACGACACTCGCGAGCTTCGTGCGTGAGTGGCCCAAGGAGATGACAGACCTGATGCCTCAGATCATGCCCCAAGTGTACGGACTCATGCTGAACGACGCTGAAGCTTATGAATGTGATGTGGTGCTGAGCTCCTCAGAAGAGGAGGAAGGCTACGATAGTGATGGAGAGGGGGCACTGATCGGCAGAAGTGCGATGATTGTTGCTGCTTTCGAGTTCGTGCGTGGTGCCATCCAAGCTCCGACCAAGAAAACGCGTCAACTGATTGTTGGTGGACTGGCTGATTTCGTCTTCGTGATGATCGGATACATGCAAATTACGGTGAGTCAGATGGAGTCGTGGCAGGAGGACCCGAACAAGTATGTCGCGGATGAGGACGATGAGAGTCTTGCATTTAACGTACGTAACGCTGCTACCGACCTTCTCACGGAGCTGGAGGCTGTGTTAGGACGGAAAGCTGTTGTGGCTGCTCTTGATGCGGCCCAGCGCCGCCTGAAAGCGGAGAACCCGAACAACTGGCGCCTCCAGGAAGCAGCTTTACTTGTTGTGGGGTGCTTGGCCACGTCGACGCTTGATGCCATCAGTAAGAATGCTGCTGATATCTCGCAGCTACTGGACCTGTCAGCTTTCTTGCAAACCTTGTTCAAGGTGATGAATACTGGTAGCGAGGAAATTTATCTGCGTGCGAGAGCGCTATGGTGCGCGAGCCGCCTTGCGAAGGGGATGAACCAGGAGATGCTAGATGCTTTCCTCCAAGTGGCGATTTCGGGACTCGAGCAGGGTCAGGTCCTGCCCGTTCGGATGTACGCTTGCCGTGCTATTGGATCCATTATTCGTCACGACGCCGGAAAGGCTCGACTTCAAGAAGCTAGCGTTGTTATCATCGACCGCCTTACAAGTCTTGCCGAACAATCTACTCACGAAACGCTCCACATTGCTCTTGAGACGTTGGTTGTGGTTCTTCAGGAATCCGAAGGTATCGTGCTTGAGTCGGCGCAGCGCGTTGTCGCTTGTTTCTTGCATCGCTGGGGTCAGAATTTGAATGATCCACTCATCTCCGAATTGATTGACGGTGCTTTTGGAGCCCTTCTTCAGCTCGATAACACGACTGTTACGGTAAAGGTCCACGAACAAGTCTTGCCTGTCGTTCGCTCTATGCTCGTGCAGAGTGTGTCGGACCTGGAAGGCGCTAGTAATGGCATCTACACTGCCTGCAGTGCTCTAACTATTCTGAAGACGCTACTGCGGCATTCTTTTGCATCAAACGGCACCTTGTCAGGCGGTGGCGCTGACCCTGCTACCCAGCAGCTCGGAGCACAGATAGTTCAGCAGACGTTTGAACCCCTTGTGACTGTCCTTGGTGCTGTGGAGGACGAGAAAGTGCTCAACGCTGGTTCCGAATGCTTGAAATGGATTGTGATGTTTGCCGTTGAGCCACTTGCTGCATACAACACTGCTGCCGGAAGCAACGGTATCGATACGACACTGTCTGTTTCCGCGAAGCTGTTGTCGCCTGCTGTCTCCGATGCAAGCGCTACCTGTGTCGGCGGATTGATTACCCAGATCTTGCTTAAGTTGGGCCCCAGCCTTCCGACAGCGACCGTGCAGTCAATCCTCAGCGCTGTCTGCGCTCGGCTTGCTGCAACTGAACTGCCGTCTCTTGTGCAATCTTTGTGTATGGTGTTTGCTCGCCTTGTACACTCGCACGGTCCCGAAATCCTGAACGTGTTGGAGCAACTGCCACCCCCCACTGCACCGACAGGCCAGGCTCAATCCCCGAATATGCTGACATTTGTGTTCCGTACCTGGATTGAAAAGCAGCAGGATTTCTATGGGCTCTATTGTATCAAGGTGACGATGAGTGCTCTCCTAAAGGTTGTTGAATGGAATGACTCCCGAATCAATTCTATCACCGTCACCGGAAGCGCGGTGGACTTGACAACCGCTGATGGCGCAGGCATCCAGACTCGGTCGAAATCTCGAAACACTCTAGCAAGCGGCAAAACGCAGTACACGATGGTGCACTTCTTGACAAAGTTCGTCGTAATTCTTGCAAAGACAATGTCAAACTTGGCGGAAGAGGAGGAGGAGTGGGAATCGTCAGATGACGACTCCTCCGATGGGGAGGGTGACGACGAGGGTGCCTCGGGTGCTGGTGCTATGCCCTCGGTGTTCGCTCCTGCAGGTGAGTTCATGTTTTAGTTGTGCGATTTACTAATCATCCCTTATTAGGATATTAACAGTATTGTTGTGCGCTACAGAGAATTACGATCTCCTGTCAGATCGCTTGGACGGTGACAGCGGCGTGGAGGTTCATGGCGAAGAACCCGAGGAAGAATTCGAGTCATACTTTGACCCTTTGAACGAGGTGGAACTGAAGGTAAGAACTGCCATTCGGCTTGCATCCTGCACACTTGGACTTTAGATTTTACGTGTTCCCTAACTCGACATGCTGTGATTTTCCTAGAATGCTATTCCTCAGGCGTTGCAGTCTGTCACGGCCAACGCCAATCTGCTTCAAGCAATCATGCCCGAGCTGACGACTGCAGACAAGGAAGCGCTTGCAGCTGTGTCGGCGCTTTCGTCGTAGACTCCGGATGACTTGATCATGCCTCCGTGGTGGCAAGGCTCCTAAAAATCTCACGCCGTTTTGAGTTGTTAACCGTGTTGTAGGATCACGTTTTGCGCTTTGTTTTCTCAGGTGAGAGTGCGCCGACGTGATCCCACCGGATAAGTCTCAATCTCCGAGTAAGGATCAACGCTGCTCCAAGCTCTTTCCCGTCAGGATCAAGGCGTATCTCTTCTAACAAGTATTTTAACCTATGCAGCTTCATCATGGATACGTTGAAGTCAAGTATTGCGAGTAAGTCTAGAGCCCACAGCGCTAGTTGCCCGATCTCTGCGGGTGTGAAGTCCACCACCGCTAGGGATTCAAGTGATTTGGCATGTCCTGACACATCGACAGGTGGCGGTAGTGGTGCTTTCTTGGTCTCTAGAAGTTTCAGCCATTCAGCCGATTCGGGAGATTTTGCTATCTGGATGAGGCGATCTGCTTCGGCTTTTTCTGTTGCTTTTTCCTCGGCCTTCTTGGCACGTTGCATCTCGCGAGCTTTGAAGAGCAAGCGGATAGAGCCTTCGATCCCACCAGATTGACCAACCAGTTTGGCATGACGCTCTGCATTTGCAGACTAAGGTAAGGATGCAAGTTGCTTAACTGGGAGCACACACCACTGCTTACCTTCAACTGCTACAAAGGAGATGAACCGGCAAACGTGGACGTACAAGCTCAAGTACTTATCGACATCGAACCGATTCAGCGTTTCCGTGACGAGCTTGGAAACAGCAAACGTGTCCAACTCGGCAAAAAGCGCCAGTCGCTCCAGCTCCACTGGATCAGTAGGTTTACTCTTGATCTTTTCATCAGGTTGATACTGCTTGGTACATGTACGCGTTGGGGATTGCGATGGCGAATATTGACGCGCTTGGACATCTGCAAGCAATGAACAGATCCGCCGAACTCCAGCGAGTTGAACGAAGGCACTATCATGATTTTCCTTCATCATTTCAACTACAACGGGGACGCTGCTAATCAAGATACGTCGTACAGCGTTGTTTCCGCCATAAACCGCAGAAAAGATGGCCTTGACGTCATTTTTCACGAAATCATCTAGCGGGTTTTCCAGCACGGCTCGGTTGAGAATAGCGGGTCCGTCCAATTCTTCTAGCTGCCTCCTACCATCTTGGCAAAACATCATCAATCGCAGACAACGAATACTCGTTCGAAGCATTGCAATCCGGAATCTCTGGACTTCGTCAGGTGGGACGCTCACAAACTTTGGAAATGGTTTTTGTTTGTGCCACGGAGGGTCATACCAGCGTTTGAACGTGTCGATTTCTGGTGAGAGTTCCAACTCGCGGTAATTCGTCACGGCATGCAACAAAGCTTCAGTCACTCCAGCATGCTCCGAGAGCAACTCGACTTCAGTGGATGCTTCTTCAAACATTCGTTTGTCCGTGATGGCGACATCCATGGAGATTTCTTCCAGTGGATTATCTCGGTTGGTACCTTCGCCCAGCTCAGCCGTGTGAAGGAAGTACTGCACCGCTGTCAGTCCAGACACTGTCAGGTGTTGAATTGTAGGCAACGGACAAAGTATCCACGTACCCGCGAGAACAGGCTCGAGGAACGTTGGATAGTGCTGCGCAATCAACACATGTGTGTGGATCTCGCCTCGCAAATTGGACACCGCACCACCCATAGAAAGTTTGGCTTCCGTGGCTTCCGTAGGCACCTAGGTGCGCCTGAAGGTGGTAGCAACGAAAAAATAAAAACCCAGTCACAATCCGAAATGCCGCTTGACATTCACGTGACGACTGCGAAGGAACGAGACAAGATCGTCCAAAAGTTGCTACCGGCGATCCGCAAAGGGGGCCGTATCAACTATAAGGAGATTGGTGCCTCCCTGAATCTGAAAAAAGCGCTTTTTTGGGCTTGAACTGGGGCTGGACGATGTGAGTTTCCAGATTCTTGGTGATCTGCTGGTGAACAAGACGAGAGAACAGAACGAGCGAGTGCCAAGGGTGACCCGAAAAAACCTTCGTCCATCTCACACTACACCATCTCTCACCGCACCTATTAGTGGCAAACTGAGAAACGTTTTGTACTTGTATGCATTTTAATTTGACGAGGGGGACCCACGACGACAAAGAAAAAAAAGCGCTTTTTAGGAAGGTTTCCGGGAAGCCCAAAAACTGGCATTTTCGTGAAGCATACCCATACTTGCAATTTGATTTCTTATTTATTCGCTTCAGCAAACGACTTTTTCTATCTTTTTCAGAAAACAAGAGGCAGCACCACGAGCTTAGGCCTCGTCCTTGTGGGCGTACTGCTTCTTGCCGCGGAGCTGCATCTCTCCGATCATCTCGAGGTTCTTCTGCACGGCGTCGGCTGCTCGCTTCTGGAACTTCCACTGGCCGTCGCGTTTGACCAGCACATCGGACCAGGCCACCACCATAACAGGCGTGCACTTCCAGAAGACCGTCGTGTGGCTCGTGACCGTAGCGTTGTCGGCGTCCGAGAGCTCCACCACGTGGCCGCTGGGCAGGTGGCGCGTGTCGGCCGTGAACTTGAGTTGCGCCAGCTCCTGCAGCGCTGCCTCGATCTCGCTGAGGCCAGTGCAGCTGCCACCCACGAGCTCCTCGAAGAACGTGGCGTCCTCTGTGAAGAGCGACAGCAGCGTCTTGACCGACGTGTCTCCGTCCTCCAGCGAGTACGAGAGCGCAAACTTGTTCACGAGGTTGATGATCGCAGCCACGTCAGCCATGGTCTCACTTGGGTCTTACTGGTCTACTCTCAGCTTCAAGTCCGATCTGGAAATGAGGGGAATTTCGGCTTGTTCGTCTGATTGTACAACCCCACGACCAAAACGGGTCTAATTCGTACTTCTAGCGGCTAAATCTGGGTGAGATACGCACATTGTTGCAATTCGACACTGGATACGTACACGTTTGCACGATGCCACGTTGAGTAGATTGCATTTGTGGGCATTAATTATTCTACGATTGCAACTTTGCTCACTGCAACGGAACTTTGTTTATTCGTTTGTCAGTACCTGCCATGGAGCAGGTGTGGTAAGAAACTTTGGCTAAGATGCGTAGCTGAACTGAAACACGTACGTCGACTTCCACTAACAACGGTGTCTTGTCTTGTGAAAACCAAGATTGAATACCGTCAAGTGGAGGCTCAAGACTTGAACAACCCAACTACAGACAGCGATTCAATGCCGCACTTTTGCACAACCGCTGCTTCTTGGCAACTAGCCTCAATTGCCAAGTGCAGTGCGTTTCCACTTGGCCACGCTCCAAGACCGTCGCAGCACGGGAGTTGCCTTGAAACTCCTTGAGAAACCTTCGCATCCTTCCTCGAGCCTGTCCAGCCCTTCAACGGTCGACTCCATACATGTACTCGTGTAAAATGGCCAAATCGCTTGTTGAAGTGGCACGTCGTAAAACTCGAGCTAATTCGTCGCCAATTTTAACTCGTTCTAAAAACGAGAAGCGTGCGACCTCTTGAGCCTGTGCTTCTTCCTCACTCTGCGCTGTCTTCGCTACCCCGCAAGTCGATCCGAAGTCTCCCTTCGGTTGCTCCTGTGCGCTTCGCAGTGCAAATTCCGACCACCTGATATCTGAAAGCCTGCACTGGAAAGCCTGGTGAGTTGCGTGCTTCACCCTCTCGGTTTTCTTCCAAGCAGACGAAAGATTTACGTGTCATTCTCTCATTCCTCCTCTCCAGACAGCACCATGGACGCACAAGCGGAAAAGCTTATGGAACTATGTGCCAATGAGGCGGTCGTGAACACGCCGCCCCCTCGCACTGCCAACACGTGGAGCTTCGTGCAGATGAACATGACCCTGCTGCCAATTGCCCGTCCACTGCCAGTCAGCGTCAGTCACAGGCTTCAGGAAGGAGCAGCTCTAGCGGGCGTCAAACCATGCACTCCGACGCAGAAACTGCACCATCGACTACGCCAGAACACGACCAATATCAGTCCCAGAAGACACGATCTAGACTGCAACAGTGTACGACCGGCAACAGCAACATCGCCCCAACCCAGTCGAGGACTGCCACCCACTCCGAGATCAACTCGTGGAGCCAAACGGAAACATTCCGAGACGTGGCACGTACCAGCCATAGACACGTCGATGCCCCCAGCGGCAGTTAGTGCATCGTTGAGGACGCGTAGTTACAGTGAAGACTTGTATCCAGCTGCTCCTCGTAGTGACAATGGCTACTGCAGTGACCCTGCGAAACAAACGCCGACAAATTACAGTCCACTCCACCGAAGTGCCAGTTTGTCCTCGGGTTGTGCTGCGAAAGGATTGTACAAGGGCAAAAGGATTCTGGAACTGCAGGACGAAGATCGTCGACTTCACCCGGATGATCGCATCACGGCCCCGTCGCCGTCCAAGCGGAGCAAACACTAGCCGTAAGTCAGGCTTCCTCGGTTGCTATCGTTATATCACATCGCATTGCAAATACTTTCAGTCAACTACTACTTTATTAACACACGTAACAAACTTCATGTATTTCTTCGTACGCGTGCTAGTGCTCTACGAGTTTTATCTTACAACGCCCACATTATTCAAGTACGAAGTAACACAGAGAACAGTTTTCCGTGTACAGGCCTTCGAATAAAAAACATGACCCCCCCCCCTCCGACAGTCGAACTGCGGATTAAGCAATGATAAATTTTAGGTGAAAAAACATTGTGGATCCTATAAGGTTGACGATGCTCCATTCACTTGGTGGGCTGGAACTCTCAGTCCGATTGTTCCATTTCAATTTTCAACGCGGAGTAAAGTTGTCAAAGTAGCGACTGATCTGTCCAATGCACAGTTCCTGGGTAGCCTCCGGCATGTCCCCAATCAGTTTCCCTATCCAAGCAAATAATTATAAGCGTCATTTCCCGAACGAGATCTTCATGTGCACAGCAATGTCACCACACTGTTGCAGTCCATACCTGGGATGCCGCCAACACTAGAGAACGGCGGGATAACAGCGTCCGCAGGCACAACTGTGTTGTCTTCGATCCGACAGCAGTCTCGAATGATTGCACGTTTTCCCTAAAATTACACAAATCTTAGCATTATCTTTGACAGTCTCCCACACTGCAACTTTCCAATGACCACCTACAATGACGCAGTTCTTGCCGATCTGCACGTACGACCCGATCATCGCAGCTTCCACGACGGTTTCCTCTCCAATGTACACGTAGTCTCCCACTTTTACCGGGATGAAAGCCAACCCCCTGCACCAGATGACGTTGCTTAGAAGGAAGTGTGTCAAAGGACCGTATCAGTAGCTTGACACCTTACGTGGAAACAACCCTTATAGGAGGTTTTACAACGCATTTCTCCCGAATAATGCACTGCTTCCCGAGAGACACTTTTGCTAGATCCGCCCGCACAATGGCACCTGAGTCAACAATTGTCTACAAGCAAAACAATTTAGGAAATGATACACCTGTTGCAACAACTTGGCTGCAATGGTCGCACCTTGCCGCGTAAATGGATGTTGTGGGCTCCACATAGAGTGCACTGGCGGCTGATCTTGTTGCCGGTGGACGTATGGATGTACGTCTCCGGGTCGAACTGCGTCTCGGGCGCCTCCACGAACGGATTCATGCTGCTTCGGGCTTTCTGGCTTAGACGCCGATTTGGGCCCCCGTCAAAATCACACTTTTTTGAAAATATTATTAAACTTGGATTTTGTATTGATGTGCTGCAGTAAACGTATAGAATATTTTCTTAAATTTTTCTGACCGTGAAGCCCTGATGGGATAGTTGTTTGTTTCCTCACTTCATCCAGTATCGGTTGTATTGATGTGCTGCAGTAAACGTATAGAATATTTTCTTAAATTTTCCTGACCGTGAAGCCCTGATGGGATAGTTGTTTGCTTCCTCACTTCGTCCAATATCGAAGTTATTATTTCAGCTAGCGGTGGACGAGTGTCCGTGTACGTCTTGGTATTGACAGAAGCCAAAAACGAGAAATACGTTTTTACTAACTTAGTACATGGTATGTATGAAAAAGAGTACATGTACTTCGAAGTAATAGTAATACGCAAGAGAAACAATAGTTTTATTAAACAGGTAGGCACTTGGTTTCCCAGATGCGATTGCCCACATACTGTAGTCTGTAAGACGTGTAGCGCAATGATATGCCTTGGAAGAGGAAGGCTAGGTGGCAATCTTTCTCCAACATGTCCGCGAAACTTTTGCGGTCCAGAACGTAGACGACGCTGCGCTTCGTCGCGATGAGGGATGTCTTGCGTTTTTCCCCGGTGAGAAAGCACATTTCACCCACAACCGACCCCACCGACACTTCTTCAGTCGTGCCAGCCTCTTCCTCGACCACAGCAGTAAGCGACCCATCGATCAGCAGCAATGCTCGATCCGGGGTGTCACCTTGTCTCCACACGACTTCGTCTTTGTCAATCTCCTGGATGTGGAAGTAGTCTAGGAGGCGTTGCTGCACGGAAAGTGGCTGGTCCGGCATGAATCTCCGTAAATTGCGCAGATGTGTGAATTCGTCTTCATCAGCAACACAAGTGCTCGCTGGGGACTCGTCCTTGCTGGAAACATTCTTGCCCAAAATATCGTTTTCGCACCATTCAAGCGCACCATCCAGATCCGAAGTAATGTGGAGCATGCGGTTGTCACCGAAAAGCGAAATCAAATGATCCGTAAATTTCACGTAAGCGGGTGGCACAGCAGCAAATACAATTTTGCAGTTATGTATATCACACGCGTATTTGATCTTCGTAAGACGGTCTGCTGCAGACGAATCCAACCCCACAACCAATGTGAAGTCGAGTACAAGCCAGCGAAGATCGGGTCGCGGTCTAATGTCATCGCTTAATACACTTGCAAGAGGAGACTCCACGCCGCTACTCGTGCAATCATGGCCTCCTTCGAATAGTTCGCGCACGTAATCACTGAGCTGATTGATGTTACCGAAGAAAAGATGTCCCTTTAATTGAACAACGTGTATGTTACGGCACTCCCGGTCCAACACGTCCAATTCATCCGTCGTGCGCCATGCGTGACTGCGAAGAGTGGCAGCACTCATACTGCCTCGAATCGGGGCGTTGGTAGGCGTGCGAGCACTTTGCATCACGAACGTCATGCAGGCCAGCAAAGCGCCGACGGCCAAGCCCTGGTTCATGCCCCAGAATGTCATAGTTCCAGCGATAGCCCATACTGTGCCCAGTTCTAGGGCATCCAACTGATCGTATGTGTCAATGAGTGCTTCTCGAAGCAAGTCCCATCCGAGATGCATCATAACGCAGCCAGCCATGCACCGCGGGATATAGGAAACGGCATTTGGTCCGACAAAGAAGAAAAACATCATGATCAGTCCGATCACGAAGCCGCTACGACGGCCACCACCTCCGCACTTGTAGTACAGTGCGGATGTCGAGTAGCAAAGGTAGTTTTGCACAGTACCGCAAATCCCACTCAGGGTGTTCGAGATACCATGTGCGACGAGCTCATCGTTGATATCCACTTCTTTATCAGTGGTGAGACTGAGAGACGGGATATTGATCGGTACGTGCATGAGCGAGAAAAACGTAAGACCGATGATCGTCCCAAACTGTTTGGGGATGACGTGCCAGGCAACTAGTGATAAGTCGTACTGTTCCCACAAAGAATAAAAGGCTACGTTCGGTGCGCGAATAAAGAACCAGCCGTGCTCACGAGCCGTGTCCGTTGAAATACCAAGAAGCAGCAATACAATGTAAAAAAGCGGCGGAATCGACACGAAAAAGAGCGGAGGAAACAACGGCGACTTCACGCGGCGCGCAAGTATCCATAGCGTAAGAGCAAGTAGTGCAGAGCTAAGCCAGAGCCACACTATTTCTTCATCAAATAGGTCCTTAACACCGCTCCACGACCAGTCGAACCCACGTCCCGTAGCATTTTCAATACCACTCTGCAACACGAAAGCTCCAATTCCACCTACAGCACCGACAATAATGTGTTTCGGGAAAAGATAGACAATATTACCAAGTTTCCAGTGTCCCAGCACGTAGAATAATGCACCACACACCACCGACGAGAAGGCGTACGTCACCAAAATCGTCGGTAACACACTCGGATTCTTCGGGCCCAGTTCCTGAATAATTGAAACGGAGATCGTGTGCATGAACGGCACATTCTCCACCATCATCTGCGTAATTGCTCCATCAAAGTTGCTGAGCCACACGAACGTGAACTGGCAGATCGTCGACGACAGCAGGAACATCTGAATTCCCAGCGCATGCGGCACGGGGATGTCCTGCCACTCTACGGGGAAGAAGGACAGTCCAAAAGGTACACAGATCATCAAGTTCACCAGCACAGCAATGACGACACAAGGCACCGCATGCAACGTGTCAGTGACGCCTTGTTCCCATCCGTTGAGGGGGTCGCTGACGTCGCGATGGGAGCCCCACGACTCGATGGACGCGCGTGTTGCCCCGTACGGAGAGTAGCAATGTGGAGATGCGGTGAGAGGCAGCGTCTCGTTGTGTCTTGGCATGGGGCTGTCGGTCGGTTGCTTCGTGAAGTGCAGCGAGTTGCCTCCAGCGTCACGACGCAGCGGTGGAGGCTCGAACACCATGTGGGACGGCGCGTGTGTGGGCGTATTGCGTCGCGTCAGACGCTGCGGGGACAGCAGCAACTGCCGCTCGTCGTCGTTCAGCGGCTCCATCGCGTGATTACTTGAGCTCAATAATGAAGAGTGAGCAACATCTTGTGTTGATGCGTATTTTCAGCAAATAACATCGCCTTATGTATGTTTAGGTCGTCCACACCTTATTGTCAGGCATATATAATATGGGCATATGCCCAGTTTGCCCATTTCAAGCAAGAACGGGCACATTTGAAAGCTAGGAATGGGCATTAGTGGGCATGTACTAGGCAAACATCAAGAGTGTGGCCTATCGGTTGGCATGGAAGCATATATTTGTGCTATTCACCAATTTGTGTTTATTCGTTAGGGTATATATGTTCGTATTAGGATTTCATGGAAAGGTGAAGAATCATTCTATCGCAAAGCCTCTATAGTATCCTGCTTTTCGTATATATATTCAAGTACCTGCTACTAGCATGCTGCTATAGTGTGATGTTATCGTAAAAGTTCGGGGCAACTACACCTCCAAATAACACATTACGAGGCTGAAATAGACCTAAGTTTGGAGACAACTCTCCCAAATAGAGACGCTTGATTTGAAACAGCATTTGTGAGAATACCCACGAGCAAAATATTGCCAGCACGGTTTTGAAGCCCTTGACAAGTATTTGTACAGCGAATGCTAGTACAATTATGAGTGAATCTCATGTGAACCTAGGCATCTGTTGCACTTGTGATAATATAGTGATCTTTAGACTATGAGGTAAGGTAAGGTGTTACGTGTTCGCGTAGCCAGATTACACCTGCGCTAGGCTCAACTTTGCTAGTCGGCGGCATAGAGTG
>NBNE01001224.1:0-13775 GCA_002215365.1 Phytophthora megakarya | reverse complement strand
CGTTGAAACTGCGATCTAGTAGGTCAGACCCGTATGGCTTAACCTGTTAAGTCGTAACTATATTGGAGGCGAAAGCTACATTACCATCATATCAGATAATGGCACAAAATCGCCAGAGCGAAGTTGCGTCAAGTTCCGAAGGAGTTACGCACGACACACGCCAAGTTCAAGCCCTTATAACCAGTCACAACGACCTGTAGCCGGTTTTAGCCTATCGATGTGAAGCGCTGACTAATATGGTTAATTTAATGTGGTACTAGTATTGGAGGATGCTCCAAACCTTTGCATGCCTCATTTGTGTCTGCATTCAAAGGTCGAGGCTGGAAATGAACCCACTAAAGGACCCTGTCAACAAAAATTTGGCAGCTGAGTGCGACTTTTGAAGGGCATCGTACTTTGAATTAGACCCGCTTCGTCTTCTGGATTAATAGTCATAAAAACGCAAAAATTATACATAATTTGGATTTTTTAAACTAATAATATTAATTCATATTATGCAAAGAATAATACTATTTTCTCCACTTTAAGGTGTAATAGGAATAATATTATATTGACCGTATTATCACTATCATATTATCAATTTAAAGTCATATTTGCGATTCTACTATCAATCCCTGTTCGAGGTACATTTCGTCACATACAGGTGAATTGCAAGCGTAGTAGCGGTAGGTACGATCAGAACCTAGTACAAGTACATGTACATATTGCACGTTTATAGATATGGGCTTCGATAAAGAAGTCCTTGTACAATGAGAAGGCTATTTACCCTACCGCCAGCACCAGGTAAGTTGCGAAGATCAACTTACCAGAAATGTTCGGCTACAATGTATGGAGGTGTGGTTATTGATTACATGTAATGAACAGCACTATGCTGTTTGTTAATCGCTTGAAAACGTTTATAAAATTTGAAAATGTTAAGTCGTGTAGGGTTTCAAAGGAAGACAAACGTGTGGTGGGGGCTCCAGGGAAGTCCGGCAGCACGATGTCGACGCAGCCGAATGACCGGAAAGGACCGGCCATGGACGAGCGATCTGATTATCTGAGTCGCCTCAGATGGTCACACAAAGGTAGCGTCCCGAAATAGTGACCCCGATCTAGCCGATCCGTGGCCCGTATGATGACTCAGGCCCAGGACCCGCAAGTATTAGGGTTATAGCATGGTGCGACCGTTGGACAACGCTAGTAGCCAGTGGATAGGATTGTCGTGTAGGACACGATAGAATTCTCACTTTCGGGTGAGTTCCTACCGACAACACCCGCTCCCCCGCGAAGGAAAGCGACTGTTGGATCAATACCTGAAGACCAGGAATGATCCTTTACACCGGTTGGTCTAGCCTCTGTATACCCTGGGTTGCCTTCGGTCAACGCTTAAGAAACTTGTCTAGCCACGAGCGAAGGCTAGGAAGTATAATGTAGCGCTCTCGCGCAAACCCACTGCAGTCCCTCAGAACGAAGCGTACCGGTCTTTGCAGACCTGATACAGGGGCACAGAGGGAATCCTCGGTCGGAAGTCTAATGTGTATGAGAACCCTCGGTCAACACACAAACACACAAAACGAACTCTCCTTGTCGCCCTATACACGGCCACACTCTCCTCTTGGTCTTATCTAGCAGACAGACCCTTGGTTCAATGTACGTTAAGTCTGTCAGCAGGCATCCACACAACCAGGCATATCCTGGCCCAAAAATAAGCTAGCTGAACTTACCGAAGACGGACTTGACCCTTGTTAACTATGGACCCTTGTTAGCTGTGGGGGAGAACTGCTTTTTATTACTGAATAATGAGAGGCTCTAATAGCCTCTCTACAGCTCATCAATTAACGAGTCCTACTCCTATACAAATTCCTAGTATAACCCATCTCGGTGGGATTTTTGGTCGCCCTTCTACAGTTTGAACGAAGGTTCGCGTAAGAACGAATCACCATAATTCCTGGTTCCGAACGAAACCTCGCCAAATAAAACCTACTTTAGCCTAATCCAGGAACCTTCGGTCAGGTTATATTAGGATGACCGAAGGTTCGGGTGACCACTTTAGTGATCCAGTCACTCCATCGCGGAGAATGTAATTGGCCAATCAGCGGCCGTAGTACACTTTCTCTCGAAGTTTCTGAGGCAGTTAATCTTGTGGTTGGACGGTTGGTAAACCTTCAAATCATTCCGTCACAGCTGCCCCCGCTCCGACGCGAGCCATCCAAACCGGTGATCGTCGCAGCGCGCACCCTCCCGTGTGCCATGTCGCCGACGTCAAAGGCCTTGGCTGCTGCTTCTGCAGCCTCGGCCCGAGCCATCCAGGCCGATGATCTGGTACGTCTACGACTCTTCATTTGCCATATATTCGCGCTGTTCTTGTTCTAACGACATCTCTTCTTCTGTTCAGCTCCATCCCTCACCGACAGGTCATCGTCCTGCGTCATCCGAGGCCTCGGCCGAGGGTTTTTGGTCGCCGACTTCCGCACCTGCGTTAGATGGCGGGGCGTCCGAAAACTCTCAGTCGCAGGAAGGTCCGGCGACACCTCCTATGTTGCCTGTGACCCCAGCTCCGCCTCCCCGACACCAACTCCCGTGCCGGCAGTGGATTCGGCAACTCACGGGGTGTCGGGTGGGCGTCGAGACTCTTCGGTTGGCTCGACTTCCTCCAACGAAGCTTCGCCTGCTGCTATCACAGAACATTCTCTCCGTGAGCTGGCGAAGCTCGTCGTCGGGGTGATGCGTCAGCCTCCCCCTTGCGTGCATTCTCGCTTGGACCAACGGCTGGATGAAGCTTCGTCCGTCTCAGAAGTCTTGGCTGCAACCATTGCGCCATATCGACTTCCTCCACTATTTTGAGACGTAACCTTTGTGTGACCAACTGAGGAGACTCAGAGACTCAGATCACTTGTCCATTGCCGGCCCTTCCCCGTTATTTGCCCGCATCGACCTCTAACTGCCACATCGTGCTGCCGGACTTCCCTGGAGCACTCCACCACATCCGTCCCACCGGTATTCCTACGCACTCCCCAGGTGAGTGGGTAATAGCGGAACACATTGGGTTCGGCGCACCCTAATACCTTGTGCTTGTTCCCTTGACCTTGCTACTCCAACCCAATGTCGAGCTCCGATGAGCATCTGCGGGATCGTTCTCGGGAAGGCTACAACATAGGTCTCGACGTCGTCGATCGTCTCAGCCACGAAGTCGAGACGCGCGACCAAACCTTGCGGGACAAGAACGAGGGTTTCCGGACTCATGTGGCGCGCGCCACCGCCTGACAAACGCAGTACGAGAGTCTCTGCAAGACCACGGCCGACGAGGCCGCCGCGTATCAGGACGCGAAAGCCCGGGCAGATGCCCGTATCTCTAGCCTGAATTCTCGACTTACGGCCCTGACGTCTCCCTCTTCGACTGTTCCGGTGCCTTCGGCCACGATCGTGTCGATTCCCCGAATTTGGATGCCGCGACGCAAACGGATGTTGCCCCGATATCACTTCCGCCGGTCTCCGCCGCTGGGTCGCAGACTGACCTCGGTGACAAGGTATCTCAAGCCATTACCGAGCTGTCCACTCTGCAAGCGTCTGTCGCGTCTCTGCGGGCTCAGGTCGGCTATTTCACCCGAGAGCGGCTCAGCCCTCCCCGCGAGCATTCGCCACCGAGATCAGCGCGACTCCATGTTTTCGTGCTGTGTAACGCCCGAAACGCGGTAGCGCGTAGCCGTCGTGAGCTGGAAGTCGCTCGTTCAGCGAATATGCCGTTGCAGGACGATCTCCGGTGCGTCAACGCTCTGCTCGTGGAGCATGCCGAAAAGCATCAGCGCGACGTGGTCCGCGTTTGGGACCTGGAAATATCGTCGTCAGCTGCTGAAACGGCTCGCATCTCAGCGCAGGCTGATCGCGATAACGCACAGGCTCTTCTCCTCCCAGCCGCATCGCGGGCCGATGCCTTCTGTACGGACCTAGTGTCCGCACTTCGTGCCGCGTCTCAGCGACGAGCCCAAGCACAGGATCAAGAACGCCGCCTGCACGCCCGGCTGCTCACGATGGATAATCGCTCTCTCTCGTCGTCGTCGCACCGCTTGCGTCAAGGTCGACCGTCTTCAACGACTAATTGATGACTCGAATCGCGCATACACGGAGCGCACTCTCATGTGGCGTCGTCTCCTACGGGAGGCACGCATTGGTCGAGAATCCGCTCGCCACGTCTGTGATGCTCTCGTCAGCAGCCTGCGCGACATGGTTGTCACCGCAGGTGGTTCTTTCGATATCATAGCGCTTGTGCCTCGACTTGAGGCTAGGGTTGAAGCGGCGGTTCATACGGCTATATCACTGCCGCCTGATCTCGATCAAGAGGTGGGACGTGCGGCGGTTACACTCCCCGAGCCCCCTGGGTCATCCAACGCCACGATTTCTCGTCCTTCTACCTCATCTCCCGCTGCATCCACAAACCCAGCAGCTCTTCCGTCGTTCATGGCCTCTGTGGGTTCGACTCCTGCGCCTCCTCCGTCTTCAACTGGTATGCCATCGACATATCCAGCTCCGCCACAGCCTGCTGCCACTACGGGTGCTACAGCGACGCCGTCTGTCTCTCCTCCAGCTCAGGCTACGTGTCCTGCACGATGGCGCTGCATCCGCTTGCGGCCCTTCTTCACTCTCGTCATCCCGCTCTTCTAACATCCGGTGGAGTGGGCGCGGAGTCGGTACTCGCCATGGCCTCGTGCGTTGCGCGACCTCACCCTCTCGTCTCTCACCGCGCGTGGGGTGCGTGCCAATCATTTGCCTCCTCGGGCCTGGATCTTCCCGACTACGGCTCCTCCGGTACCGGCCTTTTGGAATCCGGCGTTGCTGACAGAGAGAGGGTTGAAGCCTTGTATGCGACCCGTCCGTGGCATTACCTCGCGCGCCGCGTCCAGTCGCTCACTTTCGATCTCCACGATCGCCACTTGAAACCTTTCTTGGCGTACTATGACGCGTATCTGGACCATTGGGCGCAGACCTATTCGGAGACCACGCGCTAGCTTCCGGTGCCGAATTCTCCTGCATGGTCGCGATGGCGTCTCCGCCGTAACTCACGCCGATTGCACGCGGGCGATCACTTGATGAACGCGTTCCAACTCCTGCTACTTCCACGCGGCGCGCGCGAGGATGGACATATTGCTAGATGTGATGATGCTCACGTTTCCTCCAGGACGCGTCGGGCCTTGGTACCCCGATCTGCAGAATTCCACTCTGGTCGCTGTTTTGGCTGAGATCGACGCGCGCGAGCCATGGCGTCGCTTTTTCGCACCCTACCTGACGCGGCTGGCAACTGCATTGTGACCCGAGAGTACCCGACTTACACCATTCGCCGTCTCGCTTCCAAGTTCGTCGCGCGCGGACGACCTTAGTTGTAGCTATAGCTGTAGCTACTAGTGCATTTCTCTTTAATCCGTCCTTTCCATTCTTGTTTGTCTCTTCCCATAGAGCGACCCTCCTTCGCTCTATCTTCGGCCAGCTGCGCGTTCTGGCACATAGCTCTCGCGTCTACCGCCTCGCGGATGAGTTCAAGAGCTTGTGTGCGTGCGATCTTTACTGACGCTGAATGCGCATCCTCCACCGTCGAACATCTGCATATCAGTGTGACGTGTTGCCAACCGCAAGTGTCGCTTCCAACGTAGACCGCGGATCCCAACTGTACACGAGGAAGAACGGGGTCTCGTCCCGCGTCCTATCGTGCGCCGTGTTAAGCGCGTACGTTTCACACTCCGCGTACTGGTCCCAGTCGCGTTGATCGATGTCGGCGATAAACATCTCGATGGCCCTCGTTATAGTATGCACCACGCGTTCTGCCGCCTCGTTTGCTTGTGGACTGTACGCCAACGTAGCGTGTTGTCGATGCCGCATCAGCTTGTTGAAAGCTTTGAAGAAGTCTGACATGAATCCTGGCTCGCGGTCGTGACGAATCGCCTCGCTGGTGCCGAATCGTCTGAAGGCGGTCTCCTCGTTGTGGGAGCGAGGCCGAAGAGGATCGGCACACGATTACGAAACTGGCCGTTCCAGAGACCCTCAGAGAAGGCGTGTTGCATTACTATCACCCGAGTCTCGAAGGTGGACATCAGGGTTTTGGTCGAACGTACCAACGCGTACGACGACACTTCCGCTGACCAGGGCTGTTCAAGAGCGTACAACGCCACGTCGGAGAATGTGTCGACTGTGAAACGGGAAAGAGCCGCCCCACGATCCAAGTAGAGTCACCAGGCAATATAGTCGCGACGTACGCGTTCCAAGTCGTTGTGATGGACCACATCCCGTCGCTACCCGTGTCGCACAAAGGCAACACGGAACTCCTCATCTGGGGCGACGTGGTAGTACAGTAACCCGCTCTCCCCCACTTCGTATTGCTCTGCGATCTTGGCGCAGTTCTTCACTTCGCGTTTGGACAGCTCGCAGATGTCCTCGTCTAGGAATTTCTTGAGATTGGCGATCCAAAGCTCTTTCTCTTGCGCAGTACGGACTCGATCCAGACGGAGTTGTTGAACCTCGAGCTCTTTCCGGTTGTCTTCTCGACGCTCGATTCGACGCGTCACGTGAGCGCGTGATCACGGGGCAAACCTTTCTCGTCCCGTGTTCTACGTCATCTAGATCGCGCGTCTCAGCCTCTAGGACGGGATCATCTGGACCGTGCGTCTCATCTCTTGCGGGGTGGTCGCCGCGTTCCGGGTCGCGCGTCGTTGGACCCACGACCTCTCCCAGCCGGCTCAGCGTTCTCAGATCCTCCGACTCTTCAGCGCTATATGTATTTTCCCTCCTTGGTGCTGAAGTGCTTGTTCGGCCAACTTGTCCGCGCTCGCGTTCCAGTCTCGTCGAACGTTGAGGAACTCGTGTCCGGGCCATTCTCGTAGCGCGTTCACCGCCTGTTGTCTCAACAACTTTAGTCCAGTCCATCTCGCCCCGCATCTGACGCACTACGAGGTTGGAGTTTCCGCAGATGGCCAGTCGCGTGACGTTGAGGTCGTCCAGCAGCAAGATCCCGAGCAGCACCCGGTATTCGGCCTCGTTCACGGCGAGACCTTCTGCAACTCGTACCATGTCCCGGATCCACAGTTCTCACACGACGGCGCTGAATGCCCCTCCCTCACATTTGACACGGGCCGATCCGTCGAAGCTGATCACGTGCAAGCTTTTGGCCTGTCCGATCTTCGGAACCGGGATAGGGGCCGTCCTAGACGGTTTTTCGCGGTGCGATCTCCTCTAGCGCGGAGTCGACGTAGGCCCTCGGCGTAATGATTGCGACCAACGCGCCTAAACTTTCCTCCCCCCTTTGCGGATCGGAGAATCTCCCACCTCCACGGCGAGAGGGTTGCAGCCCATTGAGAGAGTCGTCCTTGAAGACCTTTAGAGCGGAAAAGCCATCCGAGCGTCGTGCGTCGGGTGAGGATGCGAATCATCCTTCCTACAAGCATGTTGTGACACTCGTTCAGGACGCGTAGCAGCGTAGAATTTCCTTCTCGGCGATGCTGTAGCTCAACTCGTTGGACTTCGGCGTCCGACTGGTAAACTTGACGGGCAGGTATACCCCATCGTGTTCTTGGGCGAGGACGGTCGACGCCGCCCAGACACTCGCGTAAACGGTTACCACCGGCTTTTTATCCACGTCGAAGTGCTTCAACATGGGCGTGGTCGCGATCTTGCTACGGGGCGTTTCGAACCCGCGTTCCGCGTGATTCCACTTTTCCAGATCGCGCGTCTCAGGATTCGAGATCCATTCTTCAAAGGCGCGGATGGTGAGGGAATAGAGCGCTGTCACGTAGATCGCGGAGTCCGGGATAAAGCGATGGTAATAGTTAAGGCTACCCAAAACTGACTGTAGGCCCTTCTACGTGCGGGGAAACCCCAGCGTCGCGAGTGCTTCTAAGTTCTTCGGCTTTGCCCCTAGTCCACTTCACGACCCAGGTAATCGACTTTAGGCATTCCCCATCCGTTTTTTCTACGCTGATTGACATATGTCATTCTTCACAGACCTCAAGGAGACGCTCCACCTAGTTGCACAGGTCGTCCCACGGCGTACCTCCTATCAGGATATCATCGATGTACGACCGTCGACCTAAGACGGACCTCGTTCCAGGCTTAGACGGGGTTCCCGTCCCTGAAAACGTCGCGGGTATCCCCAGTCGAAGGAAGCTTCCAGAAGCTAAACAACGTGTTGTTTAGCTACCATTAGTATATCTGCGGCGCGTTGCACAGACCAAACGGCATGCGTAGCCACTCAAACCGTCCAAACGGTGTGACGAATGCGGAGATAAGACGGGCTCGGTCCGTCATTGGTACCACCCCGAATCCGCCGGCCATGTATACGAAACGGTACCAACGGTACTTATCCAAGTCTTCCGAGAGGTCCGTGACCTGTGGCATCGGATATATCACCAACCGGGTCACTCCATTGACCAGTCGATAGTCGACGCAGAGTCTGATGTCGACGCCGTTCTTCTTCACGAAGACGACGATGGTGAGGCCCACGGTGACTTCGATGCGCGGATCATGCGCGCACTGAGGAGTCTTCGAATCAATTCCGCCAGTTTCTCGTGAAATTGCGACGGGTCTCGTGTTTCCCACGTCGATGTCGAAGATGACGCCTTTTGCTGCAGGCGGGAAAACGTTGCCTTTCCCGATCAGCCATTTTTGCTTCTTCCAGACGGCCTGACGTAGTCGCTCTTCCATTTCTACGGCTCCTTTAGGACCCACTCCTTCCGGACGACCTATCTTACGATCTCCGATCTTCACCTCGGCCGTCAGCGGGACTTCGGGTAGCACTGCCATCTCGGCCTCCATGTCTTCTGCAAACAAGTCCGAACATTCGTGGAATATCACCTCTTCATCAGCCTGTTCATATTCCGGGATGTCTTCGAAACTCACGCCGAGCTCGTTTGGCTCGTCGGTCGATTCCGTCGTAGGACGAGGTCCATAATCCGGTCCCATCCTACGACGCGACCCGTCTCCCGGCTCCGGAGAACGGGGGTCCCGAGTCGGGGTTGTGTCGGTTGACTCGCCCGTATCTCCTTGCGAGATCGTTGGCACTACCGCGACCTGTCTCCTGGCTCCGGAGAACGGGGGTCCCGAGTCGGGGTTGTGTCGGTTGACTCGCCCGTATCTCCTTGCGAGATCGTTGGCACTACCGCGACCTGTCTCCGCTGACACTCTTCTTGTCCTTCCCGTGTTTTCTCCGGTCGGTGGGTGACCTTCTGCGGTTTGGTGTATCCCTTTATTCCGTCATTGGCTCACGTGACTCCTGGAAGACATCTCCGTCGTTCACGTCCGACGTTGCCCCATACACCAAATTTGGCACTCGTCGTACTTTCGCGATCCATTTTGCACAAACCCGAACGCGCGGGGTACCGAATCGACGGGCGTCCACCAATCGAGCGTTGTATGCGCGTCTGGGACGGCCGACTTCTCCGTGATGTTGATGACGCGAACATGTGGCGCCCAACAGGAGCCTTGATTACGGAGGTCACCCACGTCATCCCTCGCGTCAACCATAAGCGTAGCGCGTTCTTCTTCGGCCGTAGCGGCACGTCGAACGCCTGGCCCGCGGCGACGGGGTCCGTGACGTGATTGTCACCAGGTGCATCTTCGATCCGTACAGAGGCCGCTCCGATCATATGGATACGAACCTCGTCTGGTAGACATACAGTTCCGTCCGCTGTGTCGATCCGGACACCCGCCGGTACCATGAAGTTCATTCCGAAGATCGCGCTCTGGCCGACGAGGTCCCCGATCCATAGTATACCATGTTCCTCGTCAGTGTGACCTTGACGCGTGTCTTCTCCACCGTGAAATATGTTTCGTCCCTGATGTCTACACGTTCCTGCGTTATACTCGTGTCAATTTGGCAGCCAACCGCACGAGCAAAGGTGGTGTCCAAGATGGACACCTCGGCGCCTGTATCGAGTAGTAGCACGGCCTTCCGATTATTCAGCTTTCCATGGATCTTGGCTTGTTGGTACCATTTGTCCGGCGCGTAGTACTCCCAATATCCGCATCGTTCTCCCGGTTGTAGGTCGATTACGTCCAACGGCGTCTCCCGCGCGTACTCATTCATGGGTCGGATTGCCGAAACTCGGAGAGCGCGTTCTAACGCCGTGCGTACCATTTTGGATTTGCACGTATTATCATTCTGTGTTGCCGTGCGCTTACTAACTTCGTCTCTTGATCTCTGGGCAACGTATGCATAGATGGACATAAATCGCTCGTCTTGTACTGGTTTCCAGACCCGCGCGTGACCTAGTTTAACATCTTCTGAGCGGTGGGAGGGAGCATCCCGGCGTGTTTTTGTGGATCGTACCACTGATGCAGCGGGTTGAAGAACTCCTCCAACGAGCACTTCCCAGCTTAATACACGTTTTGCAAGCGTGAAGGCAGCGGTCCGTCGGATGTTGCCCAGCGCACTTCTAGCACGTCAGTAGGCTCCAACAATCTCCCTCGGAGTGACGGCGCGATCCGCAGAGTCGACATTTAGGTCGATCGTGGACGGTTCCACCCGTCTCAAAATCGCGACGCACGTTCTCCTGTAGTGGCGCGTGCCCCGTCACAAAGATCTTGGCCCATTCTTCGTCGTCCTGATCTTGATCACACATCGGCTCGTCGTCGGAATCTTTCTTCACACCCCGAGTCATAGTCGTCGGAGGCGACATGGATTACATAGGCGACCCTGGCCGGCGGCGGTGATGGCGTCGGCGCCACCTGGCGGGATCGGTTTGAGCTCAAGAGCGTCTTCTTCTGGTGAGCTAATCCGCGTTGTCGCGCGCAAAGCTTCTTCTCCAATGTGGCCGTGTCCGGTACCTCCATCAACGTGATACGGGATACCAACGCTTACTCCTGCGCGCCCAAGGTACTGATGAAAAGCTCGACATGTTCGCGTTCATTATGGCGTCCTATCGGACTAGCAAATCTTTGCTCTCATGCCTGCGACATTCAACCGCTTGAGATATTCGAGCGGCGTCTCATCAGCATGTTTGGACGCGTGACAGTAAAGGCTGGCCATAGACACGCCTTTATCGCAATACAGGACGCGGGATTGTTCCATCATCATGGACAATGACTTCCTCGTCGACTTCTCCAGTTGCAGATACCATTGACGCGCCGGATCGGCCATCAAGCCGCCGAAGAGTGCGCATACCTCGTCGCCCGTCATTCCATCGCGTCTTGACAGGGACTTCGGACGGTCGAATCAAGCGCATGCTTTCTCCTCGCTGGTATCTTTCTCGTTGAACTCCTTCAGTTCATAGAACACCGAGAGACGCACTCGTGCGACGCCGGCGCCCGTCGTGGTTGTGAATACAGCGACAGCAGCTCCCGTTAGACCGGCATCCAGATCGACGAGATCGTCCGGGTCATCGTCTTAGCCTCGATTGGAGCGGGACGACGAGCGCAAGCGCGAGCTCACCGACTCCATCACGACGTTCGTCGACTCTTGGGAACCGTGTCCGTCGTAGTGTGGCGGGGCACGGATGTCATGCTTGTATAACGCGGGGTGGACAGTGTCGTCCCGGGTGCAGGATGCATCATTGTCGACTGCATCAGTCGAACGATCGCATCTTCCAAGGCCTTGGGTATCGGTCCTTCAGAGGACGGAGTTTCCGGTTCAGCCGGAGTCGCAGCTAGCTGCATCACACGAGGCGGTCGACGCATCGCCATCCATTTCGGGGACTTGTCGCTACTGTCGGAGTCTTCATTCGATGCGTACGTAGGTGGAGGCAGGGCGGCCCGCGTCCTCGGCTTTCGCTCCTGGATCGGGTCCGTCTTACGTTCGACCGATCCAACCAAAACCGTAAGTGAATCGAGGTTCCCGTGGATTACGTTCGTTCACGACTCCAAGTCCCCCTCGTATACTCTCTCCATCTCGAAGGCTCCCAGTACGAAACCCGATTCACGTAGTACGCAAACAACGCTTGGATCGTCAGACGTACGCTCATCAGCTCCGATAAGTCCAGCTCGTGGAGCGGTCCCGTAAGTTCACCGATCAGCTTAGGCTTGATGCAGCTGAGGATTCGGTCCCGTTCTAGCTGCTAAAATAACTTCGTGCGGCTCAGCACGTACTCCAACCCCTCCGCGGTGTATTGGCGTTCCGCGTCTTTGGTTCTCGTCTTAGGTTTCGGTTCGTCCTCCGACTCAGGCGCGCGCATCTTCTTTTTCTTCTTGGACTTGCGCTTCGCTGGTTTGGCCTTTGTGGGCGTTGGTTGTTGATCTTCAACTCTTTCGAGCTTCAGGCCGGTCGGACCTCGACTTGCGTCGAACTCCGTGGTGGCTCCGGTCGGAGCCACATCGAGAACGGCAAACTAATCTTCGTATCCCTCCTGGTCGTTGCTGGCTCCATGGCCTGTCGTGAGGTTCCCTCCGAGCTCCAAGTCTATTTTCTTCGAGCTCACTTGTCACCGACAACCTTCCGATCGATGGCGCTCCCGCAACTGGCTCTTGCTTTATCTCCACTCCGTCTTCCGGAGTAGTACTCCCGGGTCGCGGCACGATTGTGGAGTAGCGGCCTCACGTTTCCGTGTAAGCATGCAGTCGCACAAACCCGATGCGGCCGAATCGATGGCTGCGTCAGTTATTTTCGCGGGACTTGCAGTAGCGTATCTCAGGTCAGGGTGGAGATGTAGCTAGGGTAGAGTCTTGTTGCGGTGTGGGTTGTCTTAATAGACGTGTGTCAGTTCTGATGACGACCCCGGCCTTGTTTACCTTCAGTCGTGGTTTTTTTCGTGGTCGTACGGCGTTATCGAGCCGGAGTTTCCAAGGGGGTGTCGGGCCATCACGCGTTCTCCGTAGCACACGTCCTGTTATCAGAGGACGGTTCGACGGTATTCATTTACGTGTCTCTCACTGCGGGCACGGGGTGTTGGGGTGAGTTCACCAACCCGTCCAAACGTCGGTGGGGGGTGCACCTATCGAGGCGGCTCTACTTGCCGAGCGCTGGAGGGTCTTCAGTCGTAGAGGCGCGAAGAAGACTTGGGGCTTCTGTCTAACCCGTAACGTAGGGAGACGTTTGCACAACCAAGTATATTGGGAAATGATCCTATCCTGCCTATCCTGTGATGGAGTGATCTGGAGGTTTACCAACCGTCCAACCACAAGGTTAACTGCCTCAGAAACTTCGAGAGAAAACGTACTACGGCCGCTGATTGGCCAATTACATTCTCTGCGATGGAGTGACTGGGTCACTAAAGTGGTCACCCGAACCTTCGGTCATCCTAATATAACCTGACCGAAGATTCCTGGATTAGGCTAAAGTAGGTTTTATTTGGCGAGGTTTCGTTCGGAACCAGGAATTATGGTGATTCGTTCTTACGCGAACCTTCGTTCAAACTGTAGAAGGGCGACCAAAAATCCCACCGAGATGGGTTATACTAGGAATTTGTATAGGAGTAGGACTCGTTAATTGATGAGCTGTAGAGAGGCTATTAGAGCCTCTCATTATTCAGTAATAAAAAGCAGTTCTCCTCCATAGTTAACAAGGGTCAAGTCCGTCTTCGGTAAGTTCAGCTAGCTTATTTTTGGGCCAGGATATGCCTGGTTGTGTGGATGCCTGCTGACAGACTTAACGTACATTGAACCAAGGGTCTGTCTGCTAGATAAGACCAAGAGGAGAGTGTGGCCGTGTATAAGGCGACAAGGAGAGTTCGTTTTGTGTGTTTGTGTGTTGACCGAGGGTTCTCACACACATTAGACTTCCGACCGAGGATTCCCTCTGTGCCCCTGTATCAGGTCTGCAAAGACCGGTACGCTTCGTTCTGAGGGACTGCAGTGGGTTTGCGCGAGAGCGCTACATTATACTT
>NBNE01001223.1:0-13779 GCA_002215365.1 Phytophthora megakarya | reverse complement strand
AAGTCCTCGCGGAACTCGCCACCAAGTACAACGGAATCTACACCGAACAAAACGTGATTCTACACGCAACGCACACTCATGCCGGACCTGGGGGCACCGCCGGATACTTCCTTTACGACGTCTCCATCTTCGGATACATCAGCGAAAACTTCGACAAAATCGTCAGCGGAATCATGAGCGCTATCGACGCAGCCCACAATTCGGTAGCTAGTGGCACCATTCGCTGGAACAAGGGGGAAGTCACCAAAGGAGGCAAGAACCGATCTCCAGACGCGTACCTCGCCAACTCGGCCACCGAACGTGCGCTCTACAGCAGTGACATCGACACCACCATGCGTGCTCTTCATTTCTTCAGCAACTCCGGCAAACTCCGTGGAGTGCTGGCCTTCTACCCCGTACATCCGACCAGTCTCACCACAGACAACCGTCTCATCAGCGGGGACAACAAGGGGTACGCCGAGTTCCTGCTCGAGGACGAACTCGACGACGTCGTTGTAGCAATCGGTATCGCCAACGCTGGCGACGTGAGTCCGAACCTGATCGACAACGGCGACGGCACCTTCACTGGCGAAGGCAACACCACCGTCGAGTCCGCCGAGATCATCGGCAAGCGTCAGTACGACACGCTCTCGACGCTCATCAAAGGAACCTCGGAGCTCATCCAGGGATCTGTCGTAGCAAAACTCTCCTACGTCGACTTCTCCGATGTCACGCTCCACGGGGTCAAAACCACAGCCGACGACCTGTATGCAAATCGCACTTGTCCGGCCGTGTTAGGACAGAACTTCGCCGCCGGCACGGAAGACGGTCGAGCGCTCAGTCTGTTCACGGAAGGCAATCTCAAGGCCAACGTGCTCTTCCAGGCCATCGGTGGCGTCATCAAGGAAGCACCGCAGTGGGTGAAGGACTGCCAGAACACCAACAAGGTCCCGCTGTTAGCCGTCGGGTTCATGGAGCCTGTGCCATGGGTGCCCAACATTCTTCCCGTGCAAGTTGTCAAAATCGGACAGTTCGCCATCGCTGTCACCACCTTTGAGACAACGACCATGGCTGGAAGACGTATCCGCGATACGGTCAAGACGGCGCTCTCCGGGGTGGGTGTCACGGAAGTCGAGCTGGCCTCCATCAGTAACGCGTACTCGCAGTACATGACCACCAAGGAGGAGTACTTGACGCAGAACTACGAGGGCGCATCGACACTCTTCGGTCCCAATCAGCTCGCCGCCGTACAACAGGAACTCGCTCGAGTGGCGGCGTCCGTGGCGGACTCATCCGTGTCACTGGATGTGGGACCGACCCCGTTGCAGATCAACCGCAACACCCTCGTCACACTACAGACGGGCGTGTCTTTCGATTCGTCGCCGCTGCTGTACTCATTCAGCTATGTACGCACCCAGCCCTTCAGCTCGTACACCATCGGCAGTGTGTCCTCTGCTGTATTCGCCGGGGCGCATCCGAAGAACGCGCTGACGCTGGTCTCGTCGTTCTGTGACGTACAAAAGCTCAGTACGAATGGAGTGTACGTCACCGTTCTAACCGACGCGCACTGGGACTTGCGCTACCGCTGGGAGCGCTACCTCATCGCTGAGAGCAAGAACACGTGCGAGTGGAACATCCGCAAGGGAGGGAAAACCAGCGTGGCAGGCACGTATCGGTTCGTGCATCGTGGGTACTCGAAGAGTTTACTAGGTGCGCTGACGGCGTACGAAGGCACGTCGAACACATTTACGGTGACAGTCTAGGGTCAAGTAAGGGCAGTAGTTGTCTTGTTGAACATGTAACTGATCCAGCGTACGATTGGCAAGCAATGATTGGCGGCGGCTCACTTCAAGTTGAACCGTTGGATACGTGTTTAGTCCGACTAGTCCAAAGCTCACAGTTGTACCTTGCATCATCTTCTGCAGCAGTAATCATTCGACTTGACTTATCTACAGTGTACAGTATTGACAGCTTTGCTTGTTTAGTCCGTTGTGAGGAGTAAGGTTATGAACTTACTATCAAGTACTTCAAGTAACCAACTGATTGTCATCGCGCTGTACCGCTCACAGGGAGCCTCCGTCTTTCCTAAAAAGCACCATGGTATCATAGATTAAAGTTTGGGCAGAAGCTTTCTTCTCCAGATTGAACACGTAGCGGACAAACAAAAACTTGTCATGTTGACCTACTAGGCCAAACCAGATCTCGGAATAAATCTGTGCTAGAGAATCCAAACTTCAAGCTTTTGATTGGTTCCCATGACTAGTTTTGGATCTGTTCCAAATAAAAAGTCTGATTCCGTGGCCATTTCAGTAGTCCGTCCGTCCATGTCGTGGCTGGATGTGGCCAGGGACCTGAACGCCGGCACCATCGGCGGCGTGGCTGGCATCGTGGCCGGCCACCCCTTGGACACCATCAAAGTGCAGTTGCAGACCAGCGACACAGGCGCTGGCACCCTCCGTACGCTGCGTCGCGTCATCAGCTCGGAAGGCGCCGCTGGCCTGTACCGCGGTCTGCTGTCCCCCATTCTGTCCAATGCGCCCATCAACGCCGCGATCTTCGGGGTCCAGGGACATACTGTGCGCGTATTGAAGACCGAGGAAGACGCCCCGCTCTCCAATACGCAGCACTTCGCAGCGGGGTCTGCTGCTGGCCTGGTCCAAGTCGTGTTCGCAGCTCCGTCGGAACACGTCAAGATCCAGTTGCAAACGCGGGCAATGGGCATCGAACACAGCTCTGTTCAAGCTGCTCGGACGATAGTGAGGAGGTACGGGGTCAAGACTCTGTTTAGAGGCTGGGAGATCTGTCTGTTGAGAGATGTGCCGTCGTTCGGAGCATACTTTTGCTGCTATGAAGCCACGAAGCGAGTGCTGACGCAAGGGAAAAGTGAGAACGAGACGGACTGGAAGCTCATGACGGCGGGAGGAGTCGCCGGGGTGGTCTCGTGGGCCGCTTGCATGCCGTTCGACGTGGTCAAGAGTTGTGTGCAGGGGCAGCGTCTCGACGGCAGGCAAATGGCGATGGTGGAGATCGCAAGAGCGGGAATGAAACAGGAGGGATCGCGATTCTTCTTTAAAGGGTTTGGGGCGACCATGGCTAGAGCATTCCCTGTCAGTGCGGTGACGTTCCTCGTATACGAGAAGGCCATCCAGTTAACTTCATGATCTAGTCGGTGAATTGGTGTCAATTTTGGCGAAGATAGTGTTATGAAAGCGAATGTTTTCGGGGTCGATGCTGATCATCTTCTAAAGTAAAGTACTTGTGGTTGTCGCTATTTTCAAGAAAAATAATAGCGTCAAACCTAAAGTTTAAAGGAAAGTAACTTAAAAGTAACGTGCCGGTGTTCTTTTATTTAAAAATAGCAGTGCGATCGTTGTTATCATTAAGCGTATTTTCCTCCACGAAGCATTCTGTTCTCCCAGAAGTCAAAATATCACTTTGAGCGATCACACTAGTCACGCGTTTATACTTCTCTCCATGTCTTACGCAGATGCCATGTGAAATGCCTTTCGACAAATAGCATTGATCATTTATTTCGTTGTACGGTGCGAGGTGCAACTTTCCAAATAATGGCTTTGTCCTTCCATTACTTCCAAAATGTTCCTTCGCAACTCTACGGAGTCGATTAGGAAATGTTTTCTTTAACGATATGGGCATTGACTTACCTCTTAAAAATGTCGACTTGTCACCGTTAGTTTCCGTCGCGAAAATCGTCATCTTGGAAGTTGCAGCCTTGTGGATATTGAAGATTGGCTACTATGGGGAGGAGCCTGACCAATATCAAGATATGGTAGACGCATGCTTCTTCGTTCACTACAGTTGCAGCCAGAACGCGCTTGGGGTCAAAATTCAACGTAAAGATTAACTGCTGCCCATAGCACCGGGAATCACCTGAATCGACTGCGTAAACAAGGTGACTCTAGCTTGTTCTTGTATTCATCTTCAGAGTAAAATAATATTGTGTACGCGGACTTCTTAATTAGTTGTTTCATCAAGGACTAGCTCGGCTTGTAACCCAGTGCTCTTTACCTCTCAGTCTCCTGATATTCTTCTGTCACAGGATCATCTAAATCCCCTTCATTGTCTTCTTCGTCTTCAACTTCCTGTAGTCCTCGCTCCTTCACCATCAGTTGCCATAACTTTTCCTCCAACTCGAAGCGATTCTCCTCTCGATCGCACACGATTTTATCCAGCACCTCCCGTTCAAACGTCAGTGCTCTTGTTTCCGTGAGGAAAATCTTGTTCACCTCGTCCTCTTCCCTGTGTAAATTCATCAGCTTCTGTTGTCGCTTTCGTGGAACGTACGCGTCGACACTGTCGCTGAAAATGTCCACTTCTTCTCGAAGTGCTGCACGTTGAGCTGCAGCTTTCTGCCCGTATCGCCGCTTTGTGTACGTTTTTGACAATACTCGAGCTGTTAGTTTCGCCTGAGCTGATGCCTTAACTGTGCGACGCTGAGTCTTCTCGGATGGTTTGAGTCCTTTCACTATCAAGAATTTTTCCAACACCGACATTTTTACAGGAGCCTCGGTCTTAACATCATCAGATACTTCTTGCGTGGAGGTTGTTGCCTCCATCACCTTGGAATTTGCTTAGATCAAAGGCGAAGCGTCGACTTTTATTTCTGAGCTTGGAAGCTCGTTACAACCGCAGCAGCTACAGCTTCGATGGTTCGAAACCAGTCTCCATAGTGAAGATTTGACCTCCGTTCGAAGCAATGACCATTCCGGTGATCTATGCTGATGCTTTGGATGCCAGGAAAATGGCCAGTCCTGCCAAGTCCTGCCATGTCGGACTCGTTGCCATAGCGCTCGATAGGAATACTCTTCTGCATCTCTTCGAATAACTTTCCCGTGACGTAAACGATGCCCATTGACAGTTTGGATGGAGCTAGGCCTGGTGCAATGGCGTTCACCAAAATGTGTCCCCCATTGGGACGTCGAGCCAATTGGCTGCCAAGACTCGAGCCATGTGGTGAATTGCAGCTTAGGAAGTGTCGTACACGATGGTGTCAATCTGTTGCGGCACGAGTCCAGCGACTGAGCCAATGCTGAACACTCGAGCAGCGGCGGAAGTTGCAGCTGCAGCATCCAGCAATGGCAACAAGTAGCGAGTCAAGTGGAACGGAGACGCCACGTTGACAGACAACACTTTGCTCCACGCTTTCTCGTGCTGGTTGTTTACATCTCCACCCCATCTAATGCCAGAGTTGTTGATAAGCACGTCCACTTTAGCTTCCTTCGTAGCGACTTCGTCTGCCAGTTTCTTCTTACATGCAGCGTCACTCACTAGATCCGCCTGAAGCTGTAGCATCAAAAGATCATTAGCATCGGACTAATTATTCAAGTTGTGGACAAAGTATCTTACCGCGAAGCATTGACCTGGTCTTTTGGCGTGAAGCTCGTCAGCCGTAGCTTGACAAACCTTCACGTCGCGAGAAGCAATGTACACTTTGGCTCCGTTCTGCACGAATCCGTCTGCTATCATCTTGCCGATACCGCGACTCCCACCAGTGATAACTACCACTTTGTCCTTCACACCGAAGAGCTCCATCAGGTGCAGTGAGTGAGCTCATAGTTTTCTCCTCAAATTCTAGACTGCTCAAGATGCAGAGTCGACGGCGGCTTGGTGTTCCTGACTGATTTGATGTTCGCCTCGCCAGATCCGAGCTGTCGTTTTGGAATTGCAAACTTACATGTTGGACTGTACTAGTAGCTCTTATCAAGGTGTCGAGTAAATTGAACACTAAGTTTCTTTCTACTTCGACTGCTGTGTGTTGTCCGGCTCTGATGCTGCCGGAGTATCAGTTGCAGAAGATGAGTTTCCTGATGTAGCTTCACCCTCCCGATGCCCTGATGCATAAGCCTTTCGGACTAGCCGCATCTCCTCGGCCATCACTTGCAATGCCACGGCTGAAAACTCTTTCTTCACAGGCTCAATAAAGAGTTTCTGATGTAGATGCAAGACATGTCAGTACGTGAAAACGTCCCCATAACCACAGCATAGACGTACCTTAATCCGATCGTCGAAACGGATGATAGACTGGAACAGGTTTAAGTTCTCGGAAGCGCTGCTGTCCTCTATGAGCTTGCTGTAAATAAGTGCTAGGATATCGCACAACGACAAAAGCACCTCTCGATAGTCTAGTGGGAACGGCTGCAGCAAACAACACCAACAGATTACAACACTCGCTGTACACAACAGATTCAGCAAATACGCACGATTGGAGGCGTCATGAGGCGATGGTAGACTGGACGATTGTTCCATTTGTGCATCGTCGGACGAAAAGGTTCGTCCGCCGAGTACTGCGGACTATTCTCTTGATCAAGTGGCTCGTGTAAGGTACTTGACGTTGCTACCATCATTTTCTGCAGTTCAACAAACAATTGTTAATCTCAAACTCCCCAGAAACACATACAACTGCAGCCTCACCATGCTCTGTACTGTCGACGACGAGAAGTAAAACTCGAGTTCTTCCAGCAACTGGCAGCAGTCCATGGCCAGCAACTCGGGGTGCAACGACTCACCGACCAACCTGCCCAATCCAATGCCGAGATAGAAGAACTGAGCTCCCCGTCGAATGCTCTGCTTGTCCCCAAGGTAGTTCATCACCTGTTGTTCTCTAAGTAGCGCGACGTTGAGCCAATAGTTGGAGCCTTCGTGCATAGCCTTGAGGTAGTTCCAGTCCGAGCGTCGGTGCTGCACCAAGTCCTCCAAGATCTTCATCCGCTGCTGCGCTGTCACCTGTCGCAGCACCTCAGCCGCCTCCTTGGCAGCAGCCGCCGCCGCCTCCTCTGCAGCTCGGTCGGCACTGCTGCCCCGTTCCTCCATCTCCTCAGTGCTGATACTGGAGCTCTGCGACGAGAACAGGAGCGAGCCGAAGGACGACGAGGCGCTGGCCAATGAGGACGTGAGACCCGACGTCAACGAGCCTGCCGCCGACGCCACCGAGCCGAGAGGGTCGTCAATGGGGCTGGGAGAACTCGTTTCATCCGTCACAGCAGACGCAGACGACGTGGATGTAGCAGATTTGGGCCCGGCGCTCTTGGCTGCGTGGCCCAGAGGCGACAGAACTTTCTTCGCCAGCTTGGAGCGTGCGGCGGCGGCCATGGAGCGAGCGGCGGACGAGGCTTTGGTGGCAGACGGGAGCTTCGAGCTGGAGGACGAGCGACTGGACTCTGCGTCTTCGCTAGCGTCGGCGCTGTCGGAGGTTCCTGGGAAGTCGGGCAGCGCCGAGGGAGGAGGAGGCAGCGAGGCCAGCACCTCCTGTTCGCTCCGACCGGAGACGTCGTCCATTTTGGTAATGAAGATCTGATATTTTGGTGAAATTTGACACACTAACCTGACATTTGCTAACAGGAGCAAATATTTTACGTCGAGACGAGAAAATTCTATTTTCGTGAAAGAATTGCTTCCCAATACAGGACTGCTCTCACTTTGGATAACTGCCAAAATGAGTAACCATCCAATTACGAATTGTATTCGTTTGACCGAGTTTCCCTGATAATAAAAAGCAAAAGAGTCTCGGTCAAAACCAAACACACTTTAGGGCAAACCCAAACACTTTCCAAACACAATCAAACAAAAATGTCCTAGTCAAAACCATACGGCTGTGGAGACACAGAACAAACAGATTCAAGGCAAAACCAAGCACAAAATAGGACTCAATCAAACATTCTGTGCTTCACCTCAAGTTAGGCGAGCTCTAAAAAAATGGGTCATAAATTAGCCACAGTAGCCATTATTTTGGAAGGTCAAGAATAATTCATAACTTGGAAGATTAAGAATAATTCGTAACTCGCAAGGTCAACATTAACTTGGAAGGTCAACGATAACTCGTAATACAAGGCCAACAATTTCTCAGAAGGTCAAGAATGACTCGTAACACGCAATACCAACTTTTGCTCGGCAGGTCAACATTTACTTGAAACACAAGGTCAATATTAACTCGAAAGGTCAAGAAAGGCTCCCCAGCATTACCGTGCTGAACTAAATTATGCTGTTGTACCGTCAATGAGCATACCAAACGAAGGGTCAGCATTTACATTTCTTTCAAACCAGAAATTTTTGTTTCACCTTTGCCTTCTCGTTTACTCGACCAAAACCCGATGCACGAGTCCCGACGATGCAACACCCCTCCACGCACGATTTGGTTATGATGCAGCAGCCTTGCATACAATACCCCCGTGCACGCGCCACAATTGGAAGAGCTTCCCCCTGATGAGCACAACCAAGAACCTGAACGTTTTGGTTCGTGGGATATTATCTCCCGAGGTTATACCAAGAAACTTACATGAACAAGCGTCTAAAGGTAATGCATTCCTCATGTTCGTACGTCAAACCAGTGCAGTTATGTCAGATCTGTCCGGGAGACCATGAAATCGTAGAGCGGCGCCTGCATTGTTATAGTGTTTCATGCAAGAAACTACTACCACCCCAGACAACTTAAAAACCAAGATGCAACAAGAGGTGGAAGGTGCGACAGTGCTCTAGCTCAAATTCTTGGCTAATAATGACGACATCAACTTCGGATGCGCGTGGATTTGCTGCTTGTGAAGGAAAGCATCGTGCAATCTTAACTGCTGCTATGTAAACATACATCAGTGTTATGAATGAAACGGGGCTTCCGCCAATACACATTAGATCTGGCCCTTGACGTTACAGCGCGACTCCACCTCTCGATGGCGTTCCGACTTACAAGCAAGTAGCTATATGCGTTAAGCATTTGCGTTTGAAGCATGGCGACCGTAACTCTGTGGAATCTTTAAAGGCGCTTGCTCGTGAATTTCCACATTGTTCCGGCATCCATGCAGAAAAAGCATTTATATTTGGGCCTGCGATAGATGACGAAGGGTATTCGCGTGTTGGGTGTGGAGAAGATGACAATTCTTTGATCCTAGGTGTGACGGCAATAAGTCTTTTGGTAAAGATGAAAACGCTAATACAAGAAAATATGCTCATTTTGTTTCATATCGATGCTACATTCAAACTGAGCGAGATTGGCTATCCGGTAAGTACTTGTGGATTCAGCGACCGCTCTCGAAAGTATCATGTAGCGGCCATGCTCATTGTTAGTCGGTTTTATCACACGCTGTTTTATCCAGCTCCTTCAAGTCTACGAAAAATTATTTTTCTGAGACCCAACATTGACGCTGTGCTAGGTGATGCCGAGAACGTTCAGTACAACGCATTACAAAGTATCCCACAATTTCAAAATGCAACGTTTCTTATGTGTTTTTTACGGGTTGTACAATGTGACGAAACGAACACGCAACTTGACGACTATGCTGGCGCAATGGTATACAAAGGCATAATTGCCACGCCCTATGCAGGAAATCTTCTGGAATACTACCGGATACGTAATACAATTCTTGCACAATGGAGGAATGTTTCGGTTCTGCGCTCTTTTGCGGCTTACTTTGAAAAACAGTGGATAAACAGCCAATATTGGTGATGGCAATCATTTCATACACCGATTGGATATGCGGCAACAAACAATCCGTGTGAAAACATTTAAGGCAAGTGTTAAACGGCATGTCATGCGTAAAATGTTTGACACAACCCGATTGATGAGAAAGATTATTGTGATTGTGGAAGATGTCATCGCTGACAAACTTTAACTTATGGCTTCATGTGGTGATCCTCCTACACCCCTTGTTAATGTTGCAAAGCGCCTAGTGCATGCTCAACAACCCGCATTATATGAAACCAACGATCGAGGTATTGTTCGAGTTGTTCAGCGCAAGACGTTTAGTGCGCATTATATGAAACCAACGATCGAGGTATTGTTCGAGTTGTTCAGCGCAAGACGTTTAGTTGCCGTCTAAAGGATGGCGCTAACCTGGCATTTGCGCACCTAATTACTTCTAAAACAACAGGCAGACTGCATAAACCTCTTGGCAGACGACAGCGCAGAAAGGCATCCGCCTCACACAGTAATACTATTAATGGTCTCTGTATGCGGTGCATCACCTAGGCATTCCTGACACTGCTTGACTCGTGAATACGAAAACTGGGCTGTGTGATTGTCGCTACTACTTGAAAATGGGATTTTGTCGGTATATCATTGGCTCAAAGATGATAATAGGTAGAAGCACATACACAGGTGTAACAAGTAGTATTCGTCTTAAGGATCATCGGGTACGGAAACCACGAAAACCTCAAACCGATGAAGATGACAGTAGCTGTCAGCAACAAGGAACCATGACTAGCAACCAAGTTACATCACCACCAGCGGAAGTGTTGGACTTCTCGATAGTAACGAGCTGTTCTTGTCAAATGAGGCATATCAAACCAGCGTGGACAAACTGCACCCCCAAGGAGTTGCCGGTTTTCAGGGACCCAACCGGTCTGCATGCGTTTAGTAACCCCAGAGGACATGACAGCCTCCGTTAGCTAAGAAAGCTTTAGAGATTCAATATCTACTCCATTAACAGTGTGGAACTAGGTATTAATCATTTATCACAATGGAACCTTGCTTACAATCGATACATGCAAACAAACATGTCGTTGTTTAGCGCTATCGGTATTTAATGTTAGTCCGATATACATGGACTACATCGAATGCGAAGAGCAATGTCATAGTAAATCGGTGTAACATTGTTTGTAGAGCATGGCGTATGTGTTGGGAAAGCTGGTAGGTTTCCTCACGCGTATCGTAGACTAGCAAGGTTGATAGAAGCTTCAAGTTCCTTCTGGTGTCGTTTCTGTTTTGCATAGCCAAGCACTTTCTCATAGCAGCATCGAGTTGGATCAAATACGAAATGAGAGCTCGTTTCAGCACGATAGAGTCCGGTAGTCCACAAATTTCTTGCTTCGTATCCCGAATACAGCGTTGAAGCGCTTCAACCTCGTCTTTTGCATGTTCTTCATCCTCGCTGTCGCTGAAACCCGCGCCAAACCTTCGCACGCCTCATTTTCCCATGTCGACTACGCAGGAACAACTCATTTCGTTCTTGTCGACCTCCTTTGACTATGTCCTTGCGTGACCGTGCGTACGCTCTAGCCGTTGCAGCCCCGTGTTTCCAACAATAGCCCCAGAATTCACTTTCCATGACGATGGCAGCTAGCAAAACGTGGAACGCGCATACATTGCGTTTGAGTGGCAGTGAACAACTTGTGGTACTATTGCATCAAGTGCTGTACGCCTGAACACACTACGGTACTCGTTCCGGTAGTACGGTAATGTAAGAATCCAATCTATACAAACCGCACTACAAATCGCACAGTGCGCGATCAACAATAATTCGGATGATTAACATTAACTCGGATGCTCAACATTAACTCGGAAGGTGAAGAATAACTTGGGAGGTCAACATTTATTCGGAAGATCAAGAATAAGTCGTGATGTCATAAATAATTCGTATGAATCAGTTGCACCGTCTTTGAACAACCCAGTGTATACAAATGTCTATATTATCAAAGGTCATAAATAACTCGTGTGAATAAGATTGTTTGTTTTGCTTATGGCTTGGATTTGAGTGGCTGTGGCAGCTCCTAACCCCCACTTTCGTTTTTGCATTGAAACTGGATGTCGAAACACACGTGTACCCAACTCTCCATGCAAGAGAAAGTAGAACTGCTGCGAAGGTGGAAAACCAACCCACACTGGACCCTACAAGAGGTGGCGGCACAATTGGATGTGAAGATTACTACGCTGAAAGGCTGGTACGACCGCTACTGGGACGACCTGGATACAATATCTGTATCGGGTCGCAAACACGTCAATGGGGCTGGCCGTCCACGGATTATAGAGCCTTCCGAAGCCGACGTGCTTCTCTTTTATAAAAGAAATGGTAGCAACCGCAGACCAAGGGATGTGCTAGCTTTCTGCCTCCGTTTAAACGAATTTATTCAGGATAAAGTCAAGCCAGATAGCCAAAAACGTGGTGGGAGAATTCATCAAGTACTATTCGAATCCTGAAAACCAGCCGATTCTCCAGCCCGAACAATGCCCACCTTAACCCAATTTTTCTGGACACACCGATGGCGATAAGTGTGTTTCCGAGGACAATAATTGCGATGGTGGTTATTCTGTGGATGAAACAGTGCGTGGCATTGCCAATATTTGTGAAATCAACGCCAATAATGGCGGCGGCAGTGGCAATATTGGAGATGACGATCGTACTGTATGTGGCACTAACAAAAATAGTGGAGTCAACGACAATAATTGTGGCGACAGTGACCATCATTGTGACAGCAGTAACAATAATGGAGATGGCATCAGTTATGGTGATGAAGGAGCGCATGGTGCTATCACTAATAGCAATAATTGTGGTAGGAGTGACCAAATTTGTGGTGGTGGAGGTGTTGATGAGAAGGCAGATGTGGATGGCTCTATGACAATTGTTATTTTTTTAAATTAACAGTGGAAGTGACGGGACTAGTGGTGAACGTGTTTGTGGTAGAAGCGTTGGGTGTTGTGGTGATGATATGGGTATAGCTGCTACTGGAACCGATGGAACGAGCGACGACGGCGATCAAAGTGACAAAATTGGCTGTGATGAGGATCGCCAAGACTACATTGTTGATTCTGATAATAGTGGAGACCTGGAGAACTGGGATTCTACGTTATTCATAATGGATGGTATTCAACATATAACTCTTGATCGTACATGTACAGCGAAAACGTTTTTCCAAAATGATTTTAGAAGAAAGAATTTGTTTTTGGGTTAGTTTAATGGCTCTGTTAACCTCGGACTATTCGGTGATGACAAGAGGAGCCTTTTGCGAGGTGAATATTTGACTGGCATGATTATGTGTGGCGAGGTCGGTGAACCTTTTTCGCCGCAAGTGTATACCAAGGTGTCCAGAGAATTGATGAGCTCTCTGGTACTGGGGTCAGAAACCCTAGGGTGCGAATGTCCAGGGTCGGCGTGTGGCCCTTGTGAATCCTTTTGGGTTCGAGCTTGGTGGCAGCCTGACAATCTGCCGGGTTGGTAATTAATGTAGGCACTGAGCGTGTCGGGTTGGGCGTTTAATGTCTGAAAAGTACCCTTATTAGACTAGGAACAAAGCCGCAGAACACACTCCCTTGTAAGATAGCCAAAATACAGAGTAATATATGCAAATATACAGCCGTTACTTATTCTTTAAGACCCTTGAACGGTAGGTCTACCACCAGTTAACTGAGTATACGCCTTAGACACTGGTCAGTCTGAAGCACCCTCCTCTCTTCACGTGCACCACCCTCTAGGAGGGATACAATACTATCAAATCTCTGAAATGCAGTCTACTTATAAACATTTTTAGGGGACTACTAAATCCTCCAAGCAGAATCGTTAACATGAAATGGGAACCCCACTCTTACCTTCACTTAGTAGGCCCAACTAGGATATGGAATGCCGTGGATCAACTCTGAAACGCCGTCGCGCTTGATCTCCACAGGCAACTTGGACTTGATGCTCGGGAGGAAGTACGCGGCGTCCTTCTACACGCGCCCTTCCCAGCGGGTCACCGAACGAATTCGACTTGCGCTCAACTTGGTAACCTAACTCTGTTTATCACTCTTATACTTCGGCTATCTTCTTTTCTAAATCATTCTGGTAATATCTTGTGTTCTGTATACCTTTGGGGGAGTTCACTTGGTCTTAGTATAGGGTGGGTGCACTTCGCTGTCTTCAACCTGGACCTCCACGCCTTTGGGTCGTCTCTTCTGCTCTGAAACTGGTCCTCTATCCACATGATTCTTGGTCTCACATACCACTCGCAATTGTAGGACGTCTAAGCTTGCTGTTCTAGTGTCTTGGTAGCTTGGTAGCAGAGGTCCGCCAATACCGTAAAAAATTGAATTGTTCTTCCTAG
>NBNE01001222.1:0-13787 GCA_002215365.1 Phytophthora megakarya | reverse complement strand
ACGTCGGTGCAAAATTTCCTAAACAAGCTCTAAAGCACCGTTGTCGACGAGACCAAACCAACAACAAGGGCGAGGAAGAGATTGATACGTCAAATGATTCAACTCAGAAGTCAACTGCAGTAGAAACAATATTCACGTCGACGGCGTCCATAACAACTGGGAAGTCAGGAAATGGCTTGAGTTCAGATGAAGAAGACCCCCAACTTGTACAGCGCGGCCATAGTTGTCGCCACAACGCGTTGGTGTTTCTTGTAGTCGAAAAACGAGAAATATATCGTCACCTCTCTATGCAACCACTCCACCAACACTCATGGCCTTGCTTAGCTCTTTTTTTGGAGCGTCGATCCTGCACCCTTTGTAGGGACAGCAGAAAACATTTGTCCATCCGTAACCGAGGTTCCAGTAGATTAACTTGTTGTGGAATGCTCAATTGTTTTCCATCACTGTTGTGAGTCCGCATTTAGTCAGCATGAACCAGCGGTAACGATGATCGTCCACCAGCCCCGAAAAAAATGAAAGATGAGACCATCCAGAGTGACAACAGTTTGAAACGTCAGCGAGCCCACTCGCTTGTGGCCGTTGAATAGCGTTTGTTGTCCGTTGCTTGTGCGGCAGGATGGGCGAATGGTCCCGTCGATGAATCATTCCCTCAATACTCGCCGGTGATTTATCCCTAATCGATGCGCAGTAGCGATCCATGTTGTTGCTGATACAAGCGATGTCAACATACAAGAAGTCAGCTAATTTCTTGTCCACGTATTTCACGAAGTAGCAGACGGTACGGCACATCTTCGATGGTGGTCTGCCAAAATCCCCGCCATGTCGATCTAGCGATTTGAGTACATCAGGCGGTGCAGCCATATTGTGAGCGCTTCTATTGCGTTGGTGCGGGCTCTCCCGCGTGTGTGGATGATCTTCGGAAGCACCTGGTAGTGGACGAGAAGTATAAGCTCCCTTACGGTAAAGCATAACTGGTGTTTGGCGTTTGTGTCGTCCATAATGATCACATCCAGACGAAAATCAGGGACGAGAACCCTTTCACGGTAAGGTAGAGCTCGGCAGCGCATCAGCCACAATACTTGGATATTGGCCTCGTCGTTTGCTGAGCGGAGTTACTTTATGAGGCTGCAGATATCGTATCGCGCGCGAGTGTTTTAATGTTGAAGTTACCTTTGTGCTGACATTCATTCTGTATTTCGCGTTACGGATTTTTCACTACGTCGTTTTCAATGACGCGATGCACAGGTGAAAATATGCAGCAAAACTACGGTGTCGACACTACGTATATTTGCGCTACGTGTTTTCGTATGTCGGTGCGTCTGAACACGTCTATTTTACTCCTTAACCGGGGCGAGTTGTCGGAGTTAACATGTAAATTGCTCGTGTAATTTTTTGTTTTTTCATACCAACCCGTGGAGATTCTCTAACGTTGGGATACCTGTTCTAAGAGCGGGTCGATGTGGATCTCCGTTTCGAAGCAGAGGTCCACAACGAAATAAAAATGTTACTCGCCAAATGGATATTTTTTACCAATATTGTCAGTAAACGATTTTTTCGGCCGTCTGGGCCAATGAAAACTCGCCTCCATCTACTCTTTTTACCTCTACTTCGCAAAGGTCCAAAAATATCGAGCTGACCAATCAGCAGCCGATCACCTCTACTACGTTGCATCAATTTCTTAAATGGAACCCGCCCTAATTATTGGATAAATCAAATTCATGCAAATTCAAACTCGCTTCATTCACATGTATTGAAATGATAAAATCGAAATACCCTTTGACTGCAATATTCAACTGCACGTACGATTTTGTGCATTCTCCGCTAATTCATTCCAGGACCACCGTGATAATAGCATCCACATCAGCAGCAAGACGGACACGAACACTCCGGAACCAAATCCCAGCCACAAACCTTCGACACCCAAAGCATAGCGAAATCCAAGTAAAGCTGCAACAGGGATCCCGCACACGTAGAAAGCAACGGCACTAATTGTAGCTGCCACATTCTGTTTGCCTAAACCTCGATACACACCTTGCAGTACTGCATTTTGACCATTAAATACTTCAAATGGCGCCCAAACAGCAAGAAGACAGGCTGATCTTTCGATACTTTCACGATTTGTGAGAAAGAGGCTCGGAATATCACCACGGAAAATGTAGACAGTGACTACAAATGTTACCGAGATAGACAGTGTTAAGAGTTGCGATACTTTGCAGGCAAGTTTCGCCTGTTTAGGCGAATTGGCACCGAGACAGTTGCCGATTCGGACATTTGCTGCTACAGCTAAGCCCCAGAATATCATGTAAATCATGTTGCTCACATTCACTTGCACAGCATGAGCACTAACCGCCACAACTGCATTTGGTAGCATACCAGCCATGAGAGTGAGCGCTTCAAATGCAAACCATTCCATCGTGACCATCAAAAGACCTGGAGTTCCCAAACGCATAAAGAGACCCACTTGAGCGATTGCCTCGGTCAGATTCCACCCTTGCCACCATTGATAAAGATGATGAGGGTGGAAATAAAAATAAGGCACTAACATCAACGGTAGAGCCATATTACCCAACGATCTGGATAATGCGATTCCTTCGAAACCCATCGACGTGTGGTATGTCAACAGGTAGCCAGATACCGCGTTAACAAGGCTAGCAACAGCTGCAATCGCCACAAGAGGATTCAAAATACTTTGTGCCTGCAAAACTTTCCGAAAAAGTTTGTACAAAAACACAAACGGCACTCCAAAAATCGACCAACGAGAGAAAGTTTGTGCCAATTCGGCCACCTCTGGATCTTGCCCCATAAGCAGCAAGAATGCACCCGAATACCAATTCAGCAGAAAAATCGGCACAACACAACTTGCAATAACTAAAATCCCAGATTGGAAATATACCCCAATCTTGTCGAAGCGTTTGGCGCCGTACGCTTGTGAACACAACGTGTCCAAAGCCGATGAAAGCCCAGATCCAACGGAAAAAGCTGTGATGTTCATGAACTGCACGAAATATTAGAATCTGAATAGTATTATGTAAAAAGATCAGATCTTTTTACCATTGTTGATAAAGTGGCCGCATCCACGTATTGTTGGGTATGTGGAGACTCAATGTGACCCGCCAAAATGATGCACATAAACCCTGGCAAAAACTCCAGCCCCGTTGTCAATACCTAAACACGTATCCAACATTAGTTTTTAACTTCTCCCACACAACCAATTTGTTTTTCTACCTAAGGCAACTAAATTTTTGTGTCATCCAAATATACTCACAACTGGATAAACTAAAGCCAGCAACGTTTGCAATTCTTGTGCAATTTTGGGCTCTGATTCATCTGGAGATTTCCCCAAGGAATCGGCAATTGCTACATACGTCTCAGGTTGTTGCTTGTTGTTGATCAAGGGTGAGCGTTCGTTGGTGTCGTGAACTGCAACATTTTTCCGAGTCATTGTGAAGCGCCAGAAGATCGTGAATGTGTTGACTCGACGCTACTGATTAAGTTCGCCTTAAGTTCGTATTCGGTGTGTACTGTATTTGCCATCGGCAAATTGCCGAGGCAACTCGGCGTGTTAGCACAAAAACCTCACTAATCAATGATGTCCACGATTTGGTGCATGCAATTTAATCGATGTGAGAAAGTTGACGTCGGAATTCAGCTTCAGTTTGTACCACACATCGTTGATGACATCACTTCAACATGAAACGATCTTGCATTAGTCGTGCACTTGTTATCCACGCAACAAATATGCTCTTGGTACGAAATAATACACTTCCTTCATTTGTTAAACCAATGCAGCACTCAGTCACTACCTACACATAAGACGAGCCAACACGCAATTACTCCAGCGAGAGCGACACGAGGTTCAACGCTGGTGCAATTGTCAACAATTCCCAACGTAACATTCCTTGCAACGTGTCACCAGCATTACGGTGGGCATGTTCCTCTCCTCGGTAATCGGTACGACCGGTCCATCGCAGTTGCTGATACTCTTCGCCTGTTGCAGGGTTCACCACGTTCAAAAACTCGATAGAGAGTGATAAATGCGCCCATGCCAGTTTTTCATCAGTTTCGTCTTGTAGATGAGATCCATCGATGTCTATACTCTGTGTTCCTAGGACATAGCCTGTGGCTTCAAGCATGGCTTCCTCAGATTCAGAATCCGAGTTGGGTGACATCGGAGGTGTGGAAGGAGAGCTGGCATCGACGTACGTAGGTGTGGCCATGGATTCTGAATTGGCCGGAATTTTCCTGCTGGTCTCAATCAAAAAGCGGATGAAAACCGAACGGAAAGTCGAAATGTCATCGGTAGGGGACATGACATCACGACCTAGTACGTAGGCGTTCGGATTAATCTGTTGCAACACTTCCAGTCGACTCGTCTCACATTTGACTTTCTTGAATCGATCCAGTCGCATATCGTTTGCCCAAGTCTTTTGCATCAATTCGGCCACGTTGAGACCGGTGAATTTCTTTGTAAAAACACACTCCATGACACTACCCTCCACCCTTTGCACAATGTCCCAACCGAACGTTTGCATCCTCTTTGTCCTCCGTCCTTCTCCATCCAAACTTGGCAGTAGCAGATTGTTTTGCACACGACCCATCGTCCGGTTATTGTCCAATATGACACGGGTCAGATCGAGTTCTGTTAACGGATGAAACCCGAACACTTGAGCTGCTTCGTATCCATCAAGTCTGTCAAGTTGCATCCGAAGAGCTTCTCCACCTCCCAATGCTGGCTGTTGGAATTGCTGAGCCCACCTGGGTCCGTCCAGACACGGGTCAGATCGAGTTCTGTTAACGGATGAAACCCGAACACTTGCGCTGCTTCGTATCCATCAAGTCTGTCAAGTTGCATCCGAAGGGCTTCTCCACCTCCCAATGCTGGCTGCTGGAATTGCTGAGCCCACCTGGGTCCGTCCATCTCAGGGCGACTCTCCAAAATTCGGTACAAGTGCAACTTCCATGTTGCCTGTTGCTGAATCTCAGCTTTAAGATACAAATTTTCCGCACCAAGTCGCTTGACCAATTCCACTGCTTGAGTGTAATTGTTTGCCAAAACGCTGTTGGATGTGGTCAACGATGTCACATCGTCGGTAGTGGAAGAAGCTCGTAAGCACATGGCTTCATATTGTTTTTCCAGTCTGGCAACAGTGCTTTTCATTTCCTTGAGTTCTTCTCGTTGCCGGTGCCTTGCACGTCGCATGCAATCTCGGTTCTTTTGTCGTCTCAGTTGCATTGCACTTGCATTTGGCAATTGTGCACAGTCAAGTACCTGTTCTGGCGCTACACTGGCCCATGTCAGGGGTCTAGTTGCCGTCGTTGTTGCCTTTGCCGATTTTTTCGAACCCTTTGCACTTCGAGGTAGTGGTTGGTTCGCCACTCCCGCAGCCCACACTGCATCCAGTTGCGTCAGACCCATCCCTCCATTCAGACCTCCGCCTAACAATGGGGATACAGGGGCCTGTTCTTCGCCGCGAATGGGACTCTTGCCATCACTGGTGGAGAGCGTGTGCACAAACACGTCGGGGCTCTTGATGGGGCTGGCCCCGATTACTGCCACCAACGACTCGTCCTGTTGCCGCATCTCGTCCCACGTGGCATCTTCATAGCTGTCCAAAATGGCGGCTGCACTCGAGCGCCAGTCTTCGTCCGCTGCGGCCAATGTTGCAGCTTCGTGCACCATGTTTGCCACTTGTTAACTGTGTCACCGGCAAAGCGCTAATGAGACCGTGGCTGCTGCTCACTTCGCAAGTCTTTTTGCACTCTGCCCCGGCTCTGCAACTGCAGTCCACAAAGCTACTAAAAGAAGTTCCTCTTGAAAATAGTATGCTACACAATCTACTACTGAAAGCAAGTGTAGCAAACGCAAAAGATTATACCGTTTCACCGATGTGAACGTGGGAGGATAAACATGGGGATGGAGCGCATTTGCAAAGAGTATGAATTCACTAGGTAGAAGACCAGCTGTGTTGAAGCTGCCGGTGTTGCCATCATATCGTGTGTCGGTCTCAGTTGCATCGATAGTCGCGCTGGGGTTGCGGTGCTAGCGATGAAACCGGAAGCCGGTACCCTAACATGTTTCGCTTCGCAAATGTACACACAACAAGGTGCAACACCGGCTCTCGATCTCCCCATTTTCGCGCAGATATTTTGGTCGGTCTAACATTTCAGGATCACGCACTCTTTCGGCGTTTTACTTTGTATCGATCAGGCCATCATGCAATGTCTTCATCCGAAGCAGAACAGGTCCGCTTGGATAACGGTGAAACTGAAGTTGAATTGCGCATTTGTTGATCACCCAAAATCGAAGCGGCGACTATACCAACTGGCAAAATGGACACAGCAAAACTGTTTACAGAACGGCTCACTTCGGCTGGAAATTACTGCAGGGCGTCTCGTAAAGTACAGTATTCTACAGTACTGTGGTCTGTATCGAGGCTACCTCAAGGTCCTCAACCTTGTATTGAAAACAACGCACTTTTCAGTAAATACTGCAAAAAGTTCCGCTACTTTATTGAAAGTGACACTAGCTTCAGAGCTGGCGAAATAACTAGTAACTCCCATCGTAGTAGTCCTTGCATCATATCACTAGCGTTACGAATTGCGTGGTGGGGTCCGCAATAGTCAGTTCGTCCGCTCCACCGTAGTTGTTGGTACACTTCGTGTGTGACGGGGTTCACTACGTTCAAAAATTCAATAGACAACGAAATATGCGCCCATGCCACTTTGTTGCCGATATCTTTCTCTCTTGGAATGCGAGTGTAATCCGTGCCAATACTTTGCGTTCCGAGAATGAATCCTTTTGCTTCAAGCATCACTTCCTCGCATTCCGAGTCGGAATCAGCATATTGCGGAGGTGTGGTAGGTGCATTTGCATCGATGCAAGTCGGAATTGTCATTGATCCATTCGAAGCTGGAAGACGGCGACTCGTTTCAATGAGGAACCTCACGTACACCGATCGAAAAGTTGCAATGTCTTCGGTTGGAGACACAACATCTCGTCCAACGACATAGGCGTTGGGGTTTACCTGTTGCAACACTTCTAGTCGGCAAGTTTCACCTTTCACTTTTTTGTATTCTCCGAGTCGCATGTCGTTCGCCCATGTTTTTTGCATTAAATCAGCAACATTTAATCCGTAAAATTTTTTCGTGAACACACATTCCATAATTTGTCCCTGAACACGCTGCACCATATTCCATCCGAAAGCCTGCATTCTCGTTGTACGAGCACCGTAGTCTGTATCGGACGACGAAGGAATCATCAACCGACTTTGAACTCGTGCAATAGTTCGGCTATTTTCCAAGATAACGTGAGTCAAGTTAAGATCGGACAATGGATGAAAACCGAATTCCTCTCTTGCGTCAAATTCATCGAGGATATCTAGTTGCATCCGTAGTACAGCTTCACCACCTAGAGCTGGTTGTTGAAATTGTTGTGCCCATCGCGGTCCATCAACCTCATGACGAGACTGTAGCACACGAGACAAATTGAGCTTCCACGTCGCTTGTTGCTGAATTTCGGACTTCAAGTACAAATTTTCTGCTCCAAGTCTTCTCGACAAGTCGACTGCTTGTGTGTAGTCGGATGCTACTCGACTTTGCGAAATTAATTTACCGCCACTAGAGGCTTGAACACTTAATTCAGCATATTGTTTCTCCAGTCTTGCGACGGTAATTTTCATGTTGTCCAGCTCTTCTCGTTGTTTCTGTCTCGCTTTCCTCATCCATTCACGATTCTTTTGGCGTCTTTTATCTGCAGTACTAATGGTACAAGGGTCTGATAACGAATCCGAGGTGGAAATAGTAGATTCACTTGACGCTGGTGACACTGGCCAAGTTGATCTCGGATTATTTTGCTGGAAATGCTCGATTTTATCTGCATTTTGCAATTGTGAAGGATTCCGGGCAGCGTTTGGATTAAAGTTGAAGCTGGCACCTCTCCCAAAACATGACGTGAACTGCCGATCATTGTGTATTGCAGTTGCTGCGTTATTACTGCACGATTCGAAGGATTGAACACGAACGTTAGAATTCTTTTTGACGGGACTTGCTCCACTGATCAAGTCGATAGGCGTCACGCGCGACTCGGATGCAAAATCTGTTGAGAGGTCACACAACTCGTCCCACAAGACATCGTCGTAGCTGTCCAAAATGTCAGCAGTTCCAGAACACAAATCCGCCGATGTTGAGATATCTGGGAACCTGGGTTCGCGCTTCATGGACACGGTCTCGTTGCTAAATTATTCGTTGAGCGAGAAGGTTTAATAATCTCCGGAGACACCTACCTGACCAAAACAGATCCCGTTCGTTGCGTATATCTTGATATTTGCTATTGATAGTTCAATCCTTGGAACGTTTTCTGACTTCAAACAGTCACAGTCACACCAACGATGAGGACATCGAAAGACAGCTAAGCAAAAATGAACCAATTAGTAGGGTGGTAGCTGAATGGCACAGTGAGAAAACCTTTGTCCGAGATTTCAATCACCTTGCAAAATGTAAATTGTAAATTCTCTTTCCAATGCAATCCGTTTTCGAAATCAACTATATCCGTTCACTCAACGGTTCACATGACAATCAATTGCATGAATTGACGCTGTAGCAGAAGCCTGAATCTATTTGGATCTATGAGCAGAAACGCTTGTTTGTTGAGCTATTTTCATGAATACTACAACTTCACAGCGTCAATTTGCAATTATCTCAATAAACACATATAAGAATAGTGAACAAGGCGCTTAACTTCGACATCAACATCCTCAAATTTGTCTTTTGTACAATAAAGTTTTACTTGAGATCGCCATGACAAACACGAAAAGCATGTTCCGTCCCGTTGATCCTGTGCTAAACCATAAATATTGAAGATCATTCTATTGACAGTGACGTCAGGTTCACAGCAGGCGCAATGACTAACAGTTCCCATCGCAACATGCCCAACATCATATCGGTCGCATTGCGTTGCGCATGTTCCGGTCCGCAGTAGTCAGTTCGTCCACTCCATCGCAATTGTTGGTACTCCTCACCTGTAACAGGGTTCAACACATTCAAAAACTCGATTGACAGCGACAAATGAGCCCACGCGACCTTGTTTCGGATGTCTTCTTCTCGTGGATTTTGCGAATAATCTGTGTCAAAACTTTGTGTACCGAGCACGTATCCTGTAACTTCGAGCATGACTTCTTCCGAGTCTGAATCCGATTCGGTGTATTGTGGCGGTGTAGAGGGAGCACTTGCATCAATACACGTAGGCGTCGATAGTGCTTGTGACGCTGGGATTTTCTTTTTTGTTTTTTCGACTAAGAAGCGAACAAACACAGACCGAAATGTCGAGATATCTTCGGTAGGAGACATAACGTCCCGCACTAGCACGTAAGCGTTGGGATTTATCTGTTGTAGCACTTCCAATCGACTTGTTTCACCCTTGACTTTCTTAAATTCTCCAAGTCGCATGTCATTCGCCCACGTCTTCTGCATCAACTGAGCCACATCCACGCCTCGAAACTTCTTCGTAAAAACACACTCCATAATGTTGTCCTGAACGCGTTGCACCATTTCCCAGCCGAAATTCTGCATCCTCCTCGTTCTAGTTCCATTGTCTGTATCAAGCGAGGAAGGAATCAACAAACGACCTTGAAGACGTGAAATCGTGCGGCTATTCTCTAAAATCACTTGTGTCAAACCCAAATCGGTCAGAGGATGGAAACCAAATTCGTCTGCTGCTTCGAACTCATTTCGTTCATCCAGTCGCATTCGTAGCACCGCTTCACCTCCAAGACATGGTTGCTGGAACTGTTGTGCCCACCTCGGACCATCTACTTCCATCGTCGACTGCAAAACGCGAGAAAGATTAATTTTCCACTCTGCTTGTTGCTGGATCTCCGCTTTCAGATATAAATTCTCCGCTCCAAGTCGTCTCGCTAAGTCCACTGCATCTGCATAGCCCGCTGATTTTTTACTAACCAACGGTTTTCCCGTCATATTTTGCGGCATATTCGACTTGAAACTGAGTTCGGCGTATTGTTGCTCGAGTCTCGCCACTGTCGCCTTCATATTATCCAGCTCCTCTCGTTGTCTCTGTCTCGCTTTGCGCATGCAATCTCTGTTCTGTTGTCGTCGTCTCTCCAAAGCACTTACATGCGGGACGTTTTGCTCTGCATTGGTCCATGGCAAAGACATTGTCATGGGAGTGTCCATCATCGGTATTGGCATTGGGATGGCGCTGAACGTTGTCGAAGCAGGAAACCCAGGAGCTTGCAGCCACCACAGTTCATCGTTCTGCGCATCGTTCATACCGAATTGAAAACTGGACAGCTGACTCACGGGTTCCTGGTCTTCTCCACAGATGGGGTTCATGCCTCCTGATTCGAGTGTATGAGGTCGAACACCTGGACTGTGAATGGGACTGGCGCCTCGAATGACGTCCAAAGGGGACGAAGGTGCACTCCCTTCCGAAAGGCAGGATCGACTCGATCGAGGGGTCTGTGGACTCGAGAGTTCTCGCAACTCGTCCCACATGGCATCGTCGATCGAGTCCAGCATTGCATCAGGATCAACGTCCCTTTGCCATGAGGACAGATCGCGTTTCATCCTTGCGACCTGTGGTCTGATGCGAGTTATTGATAGTGTTCTGAGCTGGACAGCGGAAGATTCACGACTTATACACAAGGGAGTCTAAACTTGCACGGAATCTATTTGTTAGGAACAAGTTATGATGGGACGAACCTTCATAATCTCTGTGGTGAAAATGCCAAGATTCAAATTCATTCAGTTTACCACTATGTATCGATACACCGCTGTCACGACACGCGAATTCTGCTTCGTCTCTGGTTGCTAATACGTCATCATTGAAAGTTTCAACTTGAAACAGTGGACAGTGGGCTTTGTTGGTGCTTCGTGATTGCAGGTCTACTGGATTGATGTGAGGTCGCACTTGAACTTGTCTGTGAGGAGCATCTCGCGTTTCCTCGCTGTTGGTGATCGATTCCTCGACACCTTCATGCAAAAAGGTGAAAATGAACATGATCTACCTGAAGTCGATAAAGTCGATGAATAACAGCTCTGAATTTGTGCACTTTTGGTTGTGGTTGCTCCTGGTTGTCAATTGCACGAAAGAACGCTTCTGGTGATTACGGATGTGGCTTCATGCCTGCAAAACTCGAGGCTGAAGCCACCCACACCACTCATGGAGCTCGTGTCCAAAGTGCTGTGGTTGAAGAAGCTTGCAACTCCGGCTTGTCCGAACGTTTCGGTGAAGAATTCACTGCTTTTTCACTTTCATTATCTAAAAGAACGACTTCCACTTACGACTTACTACGTTAAATTATCCATGCCACCTACAACGTGACTTCTGCATCGTCCGAGTTCGGAATCAATTGGATGGCAGGAGCGATTGTGCCAAGTTCCCACCGCATAAGTGTTGTCACCATATCGGCTGCGTTGCGGTGTGCATCAAAGGGAGACCCGTAATTGTTTTTTCCAGACCACCGCACTTGCACGTATTTGTCTTCTCCTGTTTCGCGATCGGAAACTTGCAACATTTCGATGGAATGGGCCAATTCCGCCCACACAAGTCTTGCCGAAGGTTCGATCCCCGCGCGTTCTGGCAACAATTTCGCTCCTGAATTATCCGCCGGATTCAAACTTTGCGTTCCGATCACGAAGCCCGTTGCACGTAAATTCGAGTCCAGTGGTTCTTCTTCACAAAGCAGTGGGGAATTATTGGCAGGTACTTCTCCTGTTGTTTCCATGCGATAGCGCAACAAGGTGGTTCGAAATACAGGTGTCTCATCCGGTGAACGAACGTCTCGACCAAGGACAAAAGCGTTGCAGTTGACTTCTTGCAACATTTCCAGTCGCTGAACGTCGTATTTGACCACCTGAGCCCCTTTCAAGCACATTTCGTTCACCCAAGCTTTTTGCATGAGTTCCGAGACCGACAACTTCTTGAACCGTTTGGTGAACACGAACTCCATGTCGTTGCGTCGAACCCGTCGTCGCAAGTCCCATCCGAAGAGCTCCGAATGGTCGATGGGTTCCACCACTTTGTTGGGCATTTCTTCGTCGTTTTCGCTGTCACTGCCACTGTTGTCGTTGGAGGGAATGTTGCATGGCAACAATTGGTGTTGCACCCGTTTGATGGTATTGGTATTTTGCAGGATAATATCCTTCACGTCGCGATTGGTGAGAGGATGGAAACCGAAAACCGACTCAGCATCTTGTTCGGTCATAAATTCCAACTTAAACGGGAACGGAGACGGTGGTGCCGAAGCTGAAGCGGTGTATTCATCCAATGCCACAGTCGTTTCCATGACACGGCGAAGTTCCAATTTCCAAGAAGCTTGGTACTGGATGGACGCCTTGAGATACAGATTTTCCGCACCTAATTGCTTGGATAATTCGACCGCTTCGGCATATTTGCGGTTGCTCTCGGAATTGGCGTTCTGATTTTCCGATGAGTCGGAACGTAATCGGAGCGAATTGTATTGCCCTTCGAGGTCGGCAACTGCATCCCGCAACAATTGCAATTGGTCTCGTTGCCGTTGCCGGGAGCGACGCATAGATTCTCGATTTTTCTGGCGACGCATCTCAAGCGCCGAGCCACTTTCCGAATCGGCAACAAGATCCATAACAGCATGTGGATTTTTCCAATTGAGCCACATGGAGTTGATACCTGAAGATGGAGCGGTGGCAGACTTGTCCGATGTGGTAGGTGTATCCTCTCCACTACTTGGACTGGTACTGCGGTTGCTGTCCACGTAGGTGGGTGGGGTATTGGTGGCAACATTTGGGGTTTTGCTTGCCATGACTGTCGGATTGGGCCAATTCGAGTTTACTGGTGCTTGGGCGTTGCTGAGCCGAGCGGCAGGCCACATGGAGGCAAGTTCGGAATTGCGTCTCCGACCGATAGATCATGAATGATGAGGGATAGGCCTGCAGCATCAGTCGCCCTGCGGCTGTAATGCGTTGCACTTGGTAGCTTCGTGATTCAAGTGGCGCTCGGACGAGCCAAGCAGCGGGAAAAAAAGAAGTCGTCAATTGTCAAAAGTGGGGGATGGCACAGTATATTTGTATGGAGATACGGAGTGGTAAGGAGACTGCGATGTCAATTCTGGGTGCCATGTCCTCACATCTTTGGGAATGGCACAGAGATCCGTAAACGCTAGGTATATGGTGCCGAGTTCAAAGTGCCTTGGCAACGCGAAACGCATAAACTTTCAGCAAACTGAGATTATAACCACTGTTATTGTTCGCATCAAATGCACACTAGCCAATCATTGCACCGTATTAAATTCGAAACTAGACTGGAAAATCGAACGAAGTTGCAATTCTAGACTGCATCTCTTCGTCAGATCACTCACTGCCTCACGATCGTATTCGCTCATGTTCCTACCGTTCAAGAACCTCTCGACACGGCAAAGGTTCGCGGTTGTGCACTCGATGATGTTGCCCTGACAATTAATTGGTTGTTGCCACGAAATAAAGTGCCGGGTACGCCGTATTGTGCGTTGTTTTGGGTCTTGGGATCAAGTACATGGACGACCACATGCCACAACAAGACCCGAACAAAGTAAAGGGGGACGGACTGGTGCGTCGAGGTTAAAGGCGGCTGGGGAATAAATCAAGCTAACCCAGATGATCATCATGATGCGATGCTGCAGGCTTGGAGCGACTTGGACGACCAGGCAGATGTCAAGCGGAAGGTTTAGCACTCTCTGCGCGCCAATTCCTAGGATGTGGAAGGCGCAATCCCTTTGTCTTCCCTTGTCGACCGTGTAGAGTAAGTAGGTCGTCTG